>PVIC010022349.1:0-27757 GCA_004025085.1 Thryonomys swinderianus | reverse complement strand
GTTAGATATGTGATATTTCATAAATTTCTATTTTTTAAATAACTTCATCAATAATAGAAAATGGGGTAGTCAAGACTAGTATAGTGCTGAGAGTTTATTTATAGTGTGGCAAACACAGAGAAAGCAAAAGGAACCATCAGAGCAGCAGTGTTGTGACAAAATAGGGACCCTTCTGCTCAGATGACCAGATAAATTGGGGTGTGCCCGCACTTCCAGGGCAAAGCTGTCTTGTTGATTGGTGTGGGTGTTAGCCTTTTTTATTAGAAGGGACAACATCGGCACTCAGCGAATGTATTACCTTCATAAAGATATAGTAATATACATTTTCTCAAGTACATGGTACATAGATGCACATATGATGATTCTATAGTGTCAGCCACAGATACAACTGTCAGTCATAGATAAGCATGTGATTATCTTCTTCTTTTTTTTTTTCAGTACTGGAGATTGAACTTGGGCCCTTGTGCCTCCAAGGTTGGCACTGTACCACTTGAGCCAAATCCCCAGCCCTTAGCATGTGATGATCTTGTAATGTTATTCATTCATGTTTTGCCCCAAGTTTGTGCTCGTTTCTCTAATCTGCTCCTATAATACAGATAACTGTAGCATATAGAATTCTGATTAACTGCACTCAGAAAAGAACCCCTGCATTCACCACGTATTGTAATCAAAATCCTGGAAGGCCAACACAAGAACAGGACCTTAAAAACAGTTTGAGGAAACCAACAAAACATATACAAAGGAAAATCCATTAGAATAGATATCTATTCATAGATATCTATACAGCCTGTCAACACAAACCTTAAAGGATAGGACAGTTTGGAGTGAAAGGTTTGAAATAGTGCAAGGAAAACAATTTCCAATCTAGACTGAAAAACATCTACCAAAAATCTATGAGGAAATAAGATATGTTCATCCTAAAGAACAACCAAAACATTAATGAGTAGCAAAGCAGCTCTCAAAATAATTCTGAAGAGTCTCCTTCAAAAAGACAATGAAGCATCAATGGCAAAAAGCTAAACAGTGAAATTCAAGGGAAATTTAAGCAATCAGCAACAGAAGATAAAGTAATGACTGGAATAAATTGATACCTGTCAGTAGTAACTCTCAGTGTGAACGGCCTGAATTCTCCCATCAAAGGACAGTCTGGAGGGATGGGTTACAAACAATGGTGTGCTGTGCACAGGAAGTACATCTAAGTCCAAAAGAAACTTACCAAGCTAAAATACAGGCTGGACAATGTATTTCATGCCTCGGGAACCTGAGAGAGAGAGAGAGAGAGAGAGAGAGAGAGAGAGAGAGAGAGAGAGAGAGAGAGAGAGAGAGAGAGGGATGACCTCTTCTATTTTAGGACAAAGTGGATTTCAAGACAAAACTTATCAGAAGAGCCAAGAATGCTATAGTAACAGAACAATCCAATAGGAAGAAATAATTATTATGTGTGTGTGTGTGTGTGTGTGTGTGTGTGTGTGTATCAAGCCATAGTGCACACAGCTTCATAAAACAAGTACTACTGGACACAAAAGATAAAATAAATGTAAAGAAAATTATAGTGGAGAACTCCAATAATCAACAAAGAAGTATTGGATTTAAATGAAACTTTGAACAAGAGAGCTTCATAGATATCTGTACAGCCTATCAATGTGGATGCCTTTTAGAGAATAACCTCTTCACTCTGTGGAGTGACCCCATAAATAAAACAAAACAGATCAAACTTGGGGTTCTCTCCTCAGCCACATCAGAGAAGACCAGGAAGAATCCTGGTCATTTGTTCTTTCTGGGATTTAAGAGTCAACTGTAGACTTATTTTTCTATTAGGATATGATAGTAATACATGGCATATAATTCATCATGGGGCCTTGGCGTATGAGGGTATCACATCTTCACATTTTTTACCATTGCTTTCCCTCCTTTCCTTCCCATCTCTTTTGTTCCTAAGCCTCTTCCCAGCTGACAGTCTTCCTGTTTCTTATGATTTATGTTTTGTATTGCTGTTGAAATTATTTCTGCTTTGACTTTCTCATAAGAGAAAACATGTAATATTTAACTTTCTGGGTATGATGAATTTCACATAGGATTATGGCCTCAAGAACCATCCATTTCCCTCTAAGTCTCCAAATTTAACATTTTTTTTTTTAGGGCTGAGCAGTGCTCAGCTCATTCTAATCTTTTTATCTGGCTGAGCTGTTAAAGATCATTGCAGTACTGTGTGAGTATACACATTTTAAACATTAAAAAGTATATTATTTTAACACAGATATCCAGTGTTTTATCAGTGTATTAGATTTCCTAGAGGATTTTATTCCTACATGACTTTCTGTGATTTCTGAAGAGACTGTCTCCTCTAATGTGAAGATTTTTCTTAATGTTCTCTTGAGTAGTTGTCACCTGGTGATAAACTAACACCCCTTCCTGTGGAAGGTCTCTTCATTCTCCCTGGGTACACAGTTCTTGACTACAATTTTCTTTTAATACTTTAAAAATGTTATTCTGCTATATTCTGACTATGGTATTTCTTTTCATGAGTCAACTGTGAATATTTTTATTGTTTCTTGTTGACAGTGTTTATTTTACTGGGGAAAGCAGCTGCCTTTAATAAACATCTTCTTCTTGGCCACTACCTACCTGACTAGGACACGGTTAGATGTACATCTAAGGTTAAAGCTTGACAGAGACTTAAAAATATACAGAAGGCCAGGGACATAGCTCAGTGGCTCTGTGCCTGCCTGGCAAGCACAAGAGCCCTGAGTTCATTCTCCGGGACCAAACACATTTTAAAAATATATAGAGAGAATGCATCTTCTTTAGGACATAGTTGCACTTTGGTGGGAACAGAGAGGCGATGACAATGATCCTCTTTTACGCGAGCTGGCTTCATGCGTGCTGCTGTGTGAGCTCAGGCTCAGTGTTGCTCCAGTCCTTACAGTGATGATGTAAACACACTTCACCCTCACTTGACAATGAGAAAGCTGCCGCATTAGGAGTGATACTTCCCCCAGGCGGATGAGGGAGCTTGTGTCCAGGCGAACAGTGTTGAGAAACCACGTTCTTCCACAGGATTCTCTTCTAACCAAGTCAAGATTCACTGCACAATCTTTCAAACATTCCTGAAATTGGCAGAACACAAACAAGGACGAACATATTGACATTGGACAGTTTGTTTACCCTTAGGATAACATTGCAAAAGTACAGTCATGCAGTTTAGGTTCATTGCTGTGTGCTTCAGAAGGGATATACTTTGGTAAATTTTATCGTTTAAATAACATATATGTAAGGACATATATAATACTGTGGTGATACATACGCGTGCCAGTGTGTGTAAAGTACATTTGTCATGCACACGACCATTTATGCCTGAGTCTTGCTTTACATAAATACCACACTGTGCTCACCAGAACTTTGAAAAGCCATTTGATGTCATTTTAATCCTTACCTTCACTACACTGGCAGATTTATTTAAATAAGTCTTGAAAGCTTACTTTTAGAACTTGCCAGACAAAATATTCTATGGTCCATTTTGTCATCCAATTTGTCATTTCACGGTCTGTCAGAATAGTCTCTTTTATTTGCAACCAAAATTCCTCAGTGGAGGCCAAAAATCATTTATCTGCCTCTACTCTGTGCCCAATGCGGCAGATTTCATTCACCCCATGTTTGGGGCCATTTGATGCCAACAGGGTAACAATTAGGGACCATTTGCTAATGTCCTTTGCAAAATGTCCTCCTGAGTTCAGCTTCTCAGATAGTCATGAATCAACCATTAATTTTTGCTTATGATTAATTTAGATATCCAAAGTTAAAAACTAACTTAAATTGAGAGTAACCTCTAGGTTTATTATTTTTGAGTTTAACAAAGTAGCTCTGAATAGTGCCACTCTCCGTTAGTGCAATTACACAACGCACTCTTCACTGACTCTTCTTGGTCCTTCACCTGTGTTGAGAGCCTTTTGATGCCTGTGTTTAAGGGCCTGACTTAAAGCCCACTTTTCTCTTTCACCGTAGAAAACATCCGAAGTGTCTGGTATTTCAGAATGTCAGTATGTGGCGAAGCATATTTAAAAGAATGTGTATTATCATAGATTGGCAGTTTGTGTACAATGCTATCATGTCACATTTTCGGCTCCAAGTACATATGGAGAAGGATTCTGCTGGAGAAATACATGGCTGTCATAGGGCAGAAGGGACCCTCCAGTGTCACTGACTTTTCTCCAGAAAAGATTAAGAGAGAAATTTATCAAATGTTAAGAACTTAGAACTGCAGTGTTTATCCGGAATCCCAGGCCTCAGAGCAAAGGCCCCTTGCACTGCTGGGCTCCGGGGAAAGACTTCAGCCAAAATCAACATGAGCCGAAACTCCCCCTGCCTGGGGCTAGGACAGCTGCAACCACTTAGCCGAAGCGTCTCAGATTCCCGCCCAGAAAACACTGATGGCTCAGGCAGCCGGAGAGAGTCTCTCCAGCTGTGGTCACAAGAAATATTTCCTTTCCCCGAAAACTAAATAGATGGGCTCAGCCCTGATCGTAATACCCCCCACACCACTTCCCTTCCTTAAGTGAGCCCACATCTCCACTTTTGCTTGTATATTAGTCAGTATTTGGTTTAAATCATCTCTTACATGGACCAGGAAAACAGCATCACCAACAAAAAATCCAATGTACTTTTTTTAGTTTCTAAATGAAATTGCCTAGTATCTGGAGTAATATTAGAATCTAATATTGGAAAATGAATGTTTCACCTTGATGAAAGTTTAGTCTTTAAAAGTACCCATAATTCTTTGTCAAGATGTTATTTTCCTCTGTTGTTCTGTGGGGTGACTTTGGCTACAGAATTCTTTGGACAGAATGAAATAATACTACATGAAAGAAAAAACAGATCTTTTCCCCATTACTACTAAGGCATAGTTGACAATTAAAATTTATATATTTAAGTTCTATAATGTGATTTGTTGAAAAATAAATACACTGTGAAATATTCAGAATAATCAAACTGGTTAATATTTCATCACCTCACATAGTTAACTCATTTGGTGTGAGAACTCAATATCTACGTTCATAGCATATTTCATCTGCACAGTATAACACAATATTGTTAACTACAGGAATGTTGTTGTATGTCAGAACACATTTAACTTGCATTGGTGGAATTTTTTATCCCTTGGCCAATAATCCCTCATGTGCTCTTTTCCTCAATTTTGATAGCCACTATTGTACTCTCTCTTTGTATGAGTTTGATATTTCATAGTATTACCAATATGTGCACTATTAAAAAAATACTTTCACTGTTACTTGATTTATGTAAAGTGACTATTGATCTCATTATGATAGCTCTAAAAACTATTGCTAATCTTGTAATAGGAGCGATGGGTAGAGTAGGGAAGAAATCTCAAAAATGAAGAAATATGAGCAAAAAGAAGTTGATGTAGCATTATTTCACCTCCAAACATTTTGTATATCATAAAAGGGCACACACCAAGATATGGAATGTTGCAAGGTTGGAATATGTGACGCTAAAATTATTATACTCCAAGAAGTCTGGGTGGACGCCACTCATTTATTCAATAAGTGTTTTCTGGAGTGAAGGACTACTCTAGGGTCATGACCACATGCTGTCACATAGACGTCATTCAGGAAGGAAAATCGAGACACGGTGAGACTGACAGGTTAGTATTTCATGGAAGAGGACTAGAAATAGACTTCTGGAAAAGGTGACTTGTGAGTGAAAATGTTAAATATCAAGAATCAAACCATGCGTCTGTCACAAAAAATGTCCCAAAGACAGAGGAAAACTAGTATAACCCCTTTTGGTATGTTTGAGAAAGTGCAAAGTATTAGGTTGGCTGGAGAAACTGCCTGAAGTGGTGGGGGAAGGGCTGTGAGAGTCCGGCTAAATGCATGAAGTTGTAACCATCTGGCTCTCGGTCAGACAGGAAGCCACTGGGGACGTAGGAACCGGGGAAAGGTTATTCAGTCTGACCCAGGTTTCAGGAGGATCTCTGTGGCTTCTGTGTGGATCATAGAACAGGTTGGTGCAGAAACAAGACAGAGGGAAGTTAGTGACTTGCAATAGGATCACAGCAATAAAACACGTAAAAATTGGGTGTATGGTGGAGTATTGTAATCTGGACATATTTTATTTTATTCTTTATTTGTTTGGTTTTTTGTTTGTTTATTGGTACCAGAGATCAAACTCAGGACCTTGTGCTTGCAAGGCAGGTGTCAGAACCACTGAGCTAAATCCCTGGCCCCCTGAACATATTTTAAGGGTAGAACCTATAGGTTTTGATGATGATTTGGATATGGTAGAAGAGAAAAAAGAGGATTCAGCATTAGTTCCAAAGTTTTTAATCTCAGCACATGAAAATCTATATGGAAGACTTTGGGGGGAAACTGGATTGCTTTGGAAACTTAGGTGATCCTCTGACTGAATTGATCGAGAAACTAAACATGAGAGAACTTGGAGGTTGACTTAGGGGAAGAATAAAGGTTATGACTGTGAGGAAGAGGAATAAGGAATTGAAAAGGGCATTGTGTGCCCTTGAGAAATGACTTCAGAGTACTGAACCAAGGTACCAGGAGAAATTTCTAGAAAAATATAATTGTGTCTGAGGAGAAACACACTAGATTTTTCCAAGCTGAAGCTAACTATCTTCATTCTGAAAGCCAGCAGTACCTACCTATCGCAGGCGGGGAGACAGCTATAAGAGTTCCCATGGGATGCATCCAGTCAGCCCTGAGGTGCAGCACCACGGAGTGCTGTGATCGGGGCTCTGGCGTAACACAGACTATGCTGTAGTTATTTCCTCTTCAAAACAGTGGTCTAATAATTAAACACCTTTCTGACTGTGACACGTGTACCACAGTGCTTCCAGGGAATCCAGGCCAATGAATGTTATCTGTTCTGTCACTAGCCCTCAAGACATCTCTGAGCAGAACCGAGATTCAGTGCTCAGGGCCAGGAGGCAGCACGGAGCAGAGTGAGCACAACTCCTTCACCAACGCAAGGAGGGGCAGCAGCTACCCAAATGGAGGTCAGATGCTGGGATTTCTTGTTACTGCTTTCGTAAAGCTAGCTGAGTTGGCAGCCTAAGAGGCCAAAACGTCTCTGGTGTGGTTAAGGTTTTTCACTTCTCAGATGATCTGAGGATAAAGGGAATGAAAATAATTGCCTTATAAACAGAAAAGCAGCTGTAATTTATCAAGCTGATTATTACATAAATTTAATGGCTACAATGAAGTACAAATACAAAGAGTAGCAGACGATAAAAATTGGTAAGAATTTTAGTAATGCATAATATTTGTTTTCCTTTCAAAATGATTTAAAGTTCCCTACTTTGTCTTTTATATTTTATTAGCTTATTGATTTTATAGATCTAAAATTCTTACATTAAATTATACATCCCTACCTATGCAATCATATGATGCTTTAAGTGGCTGTATACCGAATTTTTTATAGTGTTTTGATAGAGTCTTGGTTGGTAGTTCAGGCTGGCCCTGAACTCACTGTGTAGCTCAGGGTAGCCTCAAACTCATGGCAATCCTCCTGCCTCTGCTTTCTGAGTGCTGGGATTACAGGTGTGAGCCACCACGCCTGGCTGTATATCAAAATATTGAGAGCGGTTATGTCTTGGCTATTCTGGCTATTTCTCAGTTAATTATAATTAATAATTAATTAATCAATAATTTCTATGCTTGCTATAGGAATTAATCATAATTACCAAGTGTAGTCTAAACTAATCAAATGATATTTTTTATATTTATGGAGAAGTTCCATTTAGTTTTATAAAATTTGCTCTCAGAACCGTCTAGATTATCAAATGTTGCAGGAAATCTCTATAGCTCCATTTGCTAATGTCCAATAGAGGCAATTAATGGAAAAGTCAGAGTTACCAAGGTTCATAGGTTTCTTCTGTGTCTCTTGAATTGTCTGTAAAGTTGTTCCTTTTTGTAGACAAAAATAAACCTGAAAAAGCCTAAATGTATGTATGTTCAATTTCAGATACCAATGACTACGTGAGCATCTTTGTGCTAGCAGCCTTTATGATAAAATGAATTACCCTTTAGGAACTGACGTCTGCTAGAAATGTCTGTCATAACATTTTAAACAACTTTCCCGTGTTGGACTTTGGTCAGATTAATTTCCCGGGTTACATTTGGCTCCAAGAGAAATTTCATTTAGTAATGCATGAATTTCCTGGAAATTTGCTGTTTGATATCCGAGTAAATATTCTACATCTTTGAAAAGCTTTGGGAAGACAATACTATTGATATTTTCCACATGGGCTCTGGGAGCTTTCAAGGATGCCCATGAGTATTTAATGAGATAACAAAGAAGTGTGGGTTGCCAAGTCCAAGTGCAGTTTACTCTCCTGAGCTGCAGCCAGAGTCATGGCTGCTAATTACAGCCGAGTGTTCTAAGCCCAGCATAGTTGGCCTTCACCATCTACCTGATTCAGCACAGCTGTTGTTTCAGGGAAATGAGAGGCATGCAGTTTGTCCTCACTGGATTTGGACTTTACCTTAGTTATTTATGGTAGATCTTCGGGTTTAGAGGTTACATAATCACATGTTTATAACCTATTCATTGGTCACATAATTTATCTGTTACTGATCATGCAAGCAACTTTTAGGGATTATTTCAATAAATTTTAAATGGCCTCTTCGTGATATATAAAAAAAATGTAAGTACTCCCAATGCCTTAAATTGGATCATGTAAGAAACAAAATAAATCATATTATTTTGCATTTCTGGTTCTGGAAACAAGCCACACTTTGAGAACACTGAGGAAGAATTACCAGGCTAACCCTGCCATGAGCAACACAACTCAGAGTTCTTTCCTGAGACTATTAAAGTTTATTTGGCTAGGAGGAAGGGCGGATGGTGAATAACGAAGCGCAGGAGTGATCAACTAAAAGATGTGAGCAGTATATCCTGAAAGGAAAGTGAACACTTTTTTTCTTTGTACTGATGAATAGACTTCTGGACAAGCCAGGCCCAGGGAAGACTGTGTCCACAAGATGTTTGGTTCCAGAATGATCTAAAATTTGAATAACACCCATAAAGTTCCACTGTTATTAAAACTACTCTCTTTCCACAGCTGTATTTGGCTGCCTTAGAACACTTACAAGCAGTGGATCTGAGGAGAATTAAAATGCAGAAAGAGTGCACTTGGTGTCTGAAGGGATCAACAAAGGACACAAGCATAGTTTGAAGGGTTTTCTAAAGTCAAAAATATTTATTTTCTTCACAATCCCGGTATCCTCTGTGCAGATCCAAAGACAGGATTCATTTACTTCTTTAAAAAATAGTAAGAAATAACACAATGAAATCTGAAGTTTTTCAAAGCTATAGAAAAGTTAATGTTACTTCTACAGTTGCTTTCGGTGTATATCTTATATAGTACAATGAAAACAATAGCAGCCACATTTTCTTAAAGATTTTGAAATCTCATTCTGGATGCGTCATAACCACACAGAGAAAACAGTGTCCCTTCCCCTTCCCTTTTCTTTCCTTCCCTTCCCTCCTTTCTCCTCCTGCTCTGCTATCCCCCATCTCTTCTCTTCTCTCTTTCTCTTCCCTCTACCTCCTCCTCCTCTTCTAACACTGAAGTGTTCTTTTCTCTGTCCTTTCCTTAAATATTGGCTCCTTACAAAACTCAATCCCTTGCCGGGCGTGGTGGCTCATGTCTGTAATTCCAGCACTCAGGAGGCAGAGGCAGGAGGATGGCTGAGTTCGAGGCTTGCCTGGGCTACATAGTGAGCTCAGAGCCAGCCTGAACTACAAAGTGAGACCCTGTCTCAAAAACAAAACAAAACAAAACAAAACAACAACAAAAAAAACCTCAATCCCCTTTTCTGTCAATGCATGTCTGTGTCATCAAGGAGAATTAAAAGAAATGAATCTTCATGTTTTTGCTTGTAACTTGTACCATTCTTGGTTTTCATAATAAAAAAAATACATTTCCAGAGGGATGAAGAGAGATAGAAACAAAATTCTGCAGGAAATAATCAGGCATATCATCCCTGGGTGGCCAAGGTGGCCAAGTATCTGGGGATATTAGCCACAGTGAGACACAGTTGGCTTGGAACACACTGAAGGGTTTTAGTCCCAGGGAGTTTTGCTTACTAAGCTGTTAGGTCGAGAAAACAGTTTCTCAACTTTTCTGTAGTTTGATTTTTTTATATGTAAAATGAGCACTGTCATGGCTTGTATCTAAATGTCCCCTGGAAGCCTCATGTAGTCACCGGTGGGGGTCGGGCTCTTCTGAGTTAGCTGGATCTAGCGTGGCTCTGGGGTTAAGGACGTGTTGCTGGGACTGACTCAGCGCAGCGCTGGGACAAGGGCCCCCCAGCCCGGTGGGAGCACCACTTTCCCCTGCGGGGGCAGAACACACAGGGTGGGAACAGGACTGCTGTTGTTGCTGCTTGTTGCATGTCGCTTGTTGCTTTTCTGCTACTTTGCTGCCTTCTGCCTGCCATGAAATAAATGTTCCTTCTCTGTGATGCCCCTACTCTGTGCCGCCCTGTCTTGGAGCCAGCCAGCTGCAAACTCTATAAACTATGAGCCAGAGTCCTGCTTCAACTTTGGGTGTTGGGTATTATGTCTCACAGCAACGAGAAGAAAGGTGAGTGTCATAACAATAACCAGTTCCCATGAAGTCACTGGGAAGATTTCATAAGATAAACAGTGTTAAGAGTTCATGCGTGTCTACATGTATTATCTATCAAATGATTGGAGAAATAATAGAAGCAGAAATGCCTACAAAAGTCATGTGATAGAGACTCTATTTTAATGACTTTAAGTAGAGCATATTAGAAGGAGTTAACCTCATCTCCATGTCTCATTTTATATTTATTTCATTTCTCCACTGGCATCTTTTAGATAAAAAAATACTTTTTGAAAACAACCAAAACAAAAATGCACAGACTGCATATGTATGTTGAATAATATCATGTGTGTTCATACATCTTTCATGTACATCTATAGAAATAATTCATCATTGACCCTTTCTTTGGAAAATTGGAGTTCTATAATAAAAATGGGTTCTGACTTTCAGTTTGTGGAATCCAAATGATTTGAGGGGTTCTCAAGCACAGGAAGTAGAAAATGTCCCACACGCTGTCCAGAAGGACGGTTATTCTCAGAAACAATGACAACAGCAGCTAACTGGTAACCAGCTGCGTAGCCACCAAGGGCTGGGCACAGTTCTCTGTACCTTAGTCCTAGTGACCTGGCAGCAGGTGAGATTCCCTTTCTGTACAGTAAGGTAAGAGTGGCACAGGGGAGGGAGGGGTCACCCAAGATCCTAGTGGCAGAGCTGAGGTGAAAACCAGAGAATAACTCCCCAAAGCAAGTATTCCTAACTGTCTCATAATACACAGTGATAAAACTATAAATATGATCTCATATATAAATATGATTTCCATAGTACACTATTTTGTACTACACTGTACTATACTATACTATACTATACTATACTATACTATACTATACTATACTATACTATACTATACTACAGTATACGTATACTCTCATACTCTAAATGTGATTTCCCTGGATGCCCTGGCTGTTTGAGTTGAGAGAGGGACAGCGTAAACTGAGAGTCTTTACACTGATGAGTGCCCTTCCTTTCCTTTGTTCCATTTTTGGCTCCCATGGCTGTGAGAGAAGGCAGCTGTCATTATCATAAATACCTTGTGCCTGGGGCAGGAGAACCAGGTCATGAAGAAAGAATGATCACATTCTGGTCAGTATAACTCAGAGGGATTCCCCGTACCTTGTGGTCATTCTTGTAGCCACCCAGGGTCATTCCCTACATTCCAGGAAGAGCTCTCCATTGCACCTTTAGAAGAGCCATAGCTTACGGTCCAGCAGCTTTTATTGGCTTACTTTTTATTCAAAGAAACCTCAAGACTGACACCCGTAAGCAGAATATCCTAACTCTCATTGGCTGCTCCCCTGGAGATAATGAGCAGAAACATGACTAAATACACTGACTGCACAAGCAAATTAGAGGGATACCAGGAACTCTCCAGGGCAACCTGCTTCATGAAAGGACAGGAGTCCTCATGCCAGAAACTCAGAAATGTTTTAGAACCCCCCCCATGGTCATTTTATTATGTTGTAAATGAACTTTTACAAAGTACCTGCACAGGCGTGCTCTTTAAACTTCGTCGTCTTCAGTGTGCCTTCAATACGTGGTTTGGTGCCTGGATTAACCCCTTTGACAGAAAGATGAACAAGACACTGCACATGGACACTGGGGTACATGCTGATAGTTACGGCCATGCGCACAAAAAGGTTGGAGGTTTACTGAACAACGTCGCTAGGTTGCAAGGGTAAATGGATAGATAGATGGTAGGTAGAAGAAAAATGTGGTGAATGTCTAAAGCTCTTACAAATAACATTATGGCAAAAGATACAGTGCCAATAAAATGGGATAAGTGTGCTGAAAGTGAGAGTTTTGAAGGGCTTTAACAGGAATGTGTCTTTCACTATAGCAATTTTGATTTTTATTCTGCCAATGGATGCAGAAGGGAGTTGTTCCATTTTCTTCTTTTTACTTAACTTTATTGGTACAATTTAGATATACATAGTGATCACACTTATCATAGAGAATCTGTCCCTCTATATATCTTGATTCATCTTTTCCTCCAGTCCCTTCCCCACTATATTTTTAAAAATTAAATATCCATATTTTGCGATCTCCCTATGTTAATCAAGCATTTATGGCAAGTTCTTTGAAACATAAATATTTGTCTATATCCTCATCCACCTTATTCACTGGATCAGCAACACAAAACTTCTGGCTTTTTCCTGAAGTCAAAATGACCATGAATGGTGAACACTTTCAGTTTATCACATGAAGACAATCACAATAGTGCAAATAAAGGCTCAAAAGACCATCAACCTCCTTCAGAGAAGGCCAAGAATTATGGATGAGTGTGTCTGAAGTGAGTGGGGATATTTTTAAGGTGGAATTAATGGTAAAGTGTGTTTTCTCTGTAATGAGTTTTTAAAATGTAACTATTCACCATTTTGAGCATGTCTCTTCAACAGGCAATAGGTACACTGATGTTACTATTACTTTTAGCTAGAATAATTTGGAAAATATAAAATAGTTATAAAATCATATGAATACATTTAATCATAATTCAGCCACTAGACTTTAATAGGAAGACTGGCATATTTATTTTTTAAAGTATTGATAAATTAGCAAAATAAATATGAAGCATTTTTGTGATAGCTAAAGGAAAGTACATTTCAGAAAGAAACACTACTTCACATAATTTATTTTATGACATT
Source organism: Thryonomys swinderianus (assembly GCA_004025085.1). Taxonomy (NCBI): domain Eukaryota; kingdom Metazoa; phylum Chordata; class Mammalia; order Rodentia; family Thryonomyidae; genus Thryonomys; species Thryonomys swinderianus. The sequence continues at coordinate 14,455 of PVIC010022349.1, read as the reverse complement.
TTACAAATTTGAATATGCAGAATTTAATTTAGGATATTAGAGTAGATAACACAATGTTTATACCTTAATTCTCTTATCCAAAAATTGGGTTAATAATTATGAATATTAGATAAGAAAATATAAGTTAAATGTTTAACAGAGTCTAAATGTTGTAGGTATTCAGTGAATATTAGTTATTGTTTCTGCAACTATGCTCATGTACATAAAGGTGAAACCATTTATAAATTTTACAAAATAATTGATCATTAGTAAGGAGAATTATTAACTGGCCTTTTTATAAGGACACACATTTCAAACAAAAAATAAGGAAATTAAACAATTGTAATAATATGCTTGGCTCTAACAGGAAGGGTAGTTACATTGCTACAAAAAGAAAAATGTATTTCAGACTATATTCCTGGATTATGAAATATACAACTTTGTTATATTAATGTGTTGGACTGTCTGATAGAAGTTAGGCTCATTCAACTTGTATAAGTTCAGACAGTGGAGTAATATATACAATAAATAGCAAATATAGGCTAACACTAATCTTAATAGGTAATTTGTATGCCCAGCCTAACAAGATAGAATTTAAATGAAAAGGGTGAGATAGCAATTTCAGAAAACATGTATTGAATGAAATCACATTTCGTTACATGAATTTCCCAGGAGAAGTAAACACAAGAACTTTTAACTCAATGGCTGCATCTTTAACAGCAGGGTCAATCTGATGTACCGGTTAGAGTGAGCTGAACAAAGAACAGCAAAATAACCTGAAGAAGAAAAATAATGTGTCCTGGTTCATGAGCATAATTTATTCTGGAAACATGCTTGTAATCCAAAGCACTTGTATATCAAAGTGAATTTCCCCATGAGAAATATTAGAAACTCAGATGAATCATTCTACAGAAGAAGACGGTTATTGTGTAGGATGCCTCTCACCATTATGAATGGAATGACTGGTGTCCATTGGTCCAATGGAATCTTTTTCTTTTCATGCAGTTTTAACAAGGAACCTGTCCAATGACACTTGCTGCTGTATCTTTTTGAGGATTTTACAGAAATGTGATATTACATTGTTGTTAAGCAGATCTTTTGTTTACACTACTCCAGTCTTATTCTCGTGGTGCTTTTATACAAAACTTTGCAGTTTCCTACATTTACAATCTCCCTGATCTCATTTGAAGGGAAGGAATCCTTCACCTTTTTATTTTCCTCCTCTGGATACAAGATTTCCTCCGCAGGCTCTTGTATCTGTGAGACAATCACACAAACCTGTAGCAGGACAGGGAGAAGAACCACTGGCTCAGTTGTGACATGTGACCTTTGGCATCATGTAATAGTCATACTGCAAGACACTGTTAATTTACCAAGTTAAAATTAAGGCTCAGCACCATGGCACATGACTGTGATTCTCACTCTCTGGAGGATGAAGTAGGAATAACACTTGTGTTCCGTGCCATTGTGGACTACATAGTGAGAGTTTGTCTGAAAAAGAAAAAATAAAAAAGTATGAAATGTATTAGAAAATCTTATCTTGCAGAACACTCACAGAACAAGTTCCCAGGAATCCAAAGGAAACGTGTATGTGTGTGTGTGTGTGTGTGTGTGTGTGTATAATGCTATCATTGAAAAATTGAAAAGGAACAACTCATAAAATATAGATGTGTTACATGAGCTAGTCAGATGAAAAATTATAAAAATCTAAGAGCAATTTTAATGCAAAGTGGAAACTGTTTGACTCAGTGGAAGTGGAAGTCCTCAATTTGGGTGGATCCATTCACAGTGAAAACTGCAGTGAAACTTCTTTCTTCAAAAGCTCCTGATTATGAGGAAACTCCAGGACTGGATGCAGCTCAGAGGCAGATTCGCAGTGAGCCTGCTCTGAAGCCCTGGTGCGATTTCGAACCCAAACACAAATGTAGAGTGTGGAGAGAAGCCAACCCTGGGCCTATGGTGATCATGCTCAACAACTGAAACTTCCAGTCTTCCCAGTTCGTGTTTTATATATTTTTAGAATATACACTAAGCAGGAACGTTAAGCATTTTCATGAACTTTTATAACCCTGAGAAATGTTATTTCTATCTTGTGTATAAGGGAAAGGAGAACAAATGCTTAAAAAAATGTTCTGTGGTATGCACCGTGTTGATTTTTCTTGAATTATTTTTATTAGCTGTAGTATTTCTACTTAAAGCAACTTTGATTTTGAAACATTTGACAGAACCAAAGTGGTCAAGAATAAAAATAGTACTTTATTATCAACTGAGCAAAATGATGAACTTTACATTGCATAATTTGATATTTAATTATTGTCCTAATTGTGGAAAAATGGTGATCACTTGCATCATTTAAATGTATGAGATAAATTTAATCACCTGTTCAACCATCAACACCTCGCTGGAAACACAATAAAACCCAAACTCTTTGCTATAAGGACTCACTTAATAACACAGGTGTGCCTGATTTATTTTTAGCAGCTGCAAACCTGAAGTTAAATAGCAAAGTGTGTGCACAGCTCTTTTTTTGCATTATCTAGTTATAGCTAACAACACTTACCACATGTTAAGTGTGGAATTTTTTCTTCAAGTTCCTTAAAAGCTCATGATAACTGTGGAAGCGCACACACACCAAGATGCTTCTTTGGTGGATGACTTATGTTGTGCTGGTAAAATGAACAGAAAACAAAAGAACCTTAACTTGGGAAAGCATCAGCTTGAGGAACTCAAATATAAGAAAATAAAAGTAATTGGAGAACAGAGACTGAACTGATCATGATTTGTTAATTTGTATGCATGCTGAATACTCATATCATTGTTCAGATTTAAAATGTTCCCCACAGTCTTGTATGTTCAGAAGAGAAACTTGTTAGGAAGAAATAAGGTAGATTGCTAGAAGTGTGACCTAGATAGGAGTGTTCTTGACTCTCACTTCTACTTTTCTCTCCTCCAGCCCACCAAGTATTGAATTCACTGAAATTATGAGCCAAAAGATACCTCTTTTCCTTGACATTGAGGATGGAGGGCATTTTTGCTTAGCAATGAGAAAGTGACTGGTACAGCCCACATTCTATGAAGTCCCATATTAATCTTAAGAATAACACAGTGATGTAGGTAACAGTTTTATTTTCTGCTCCAGTGATTTTAGCACTGTTATGAGAGCAAAACATAACACCTTTGATATAGATTTTCTCTAACCTTTATACTAAGTTAAATTATATTCCAGTGATTCTAGTCATACTAAATGAGTTTATAGGAAAACATTTTCAGAAGCAATTTATACTTCTTTATGGGATCTAAATACCAATTATCAGCATTTCCTACAAGTTTAAGGGCTTCTCTGCTTTGTCGATCAGATTAAAAGTCTGCATTACTTTGTTTTTACAAGTAGTGCATTAGCTATTAACTCATTAAAACTACTTTCAATGTTTCTGCTATATTTTTAACGTTTTTATGGGAATGATTAATGAGATGGCTAAAACTACCCAATTTCAAAGGCTCAATCTGTGGGAGACTGAGCCAGAACCCTCGTGGCAAGCTCTAGTCCCCCATGAGTCCCACTGCAAAAGGATTAACAACCAACAAACAAAAAAATGGAACCTTGAGAAAAAAGCTAAACCCAGGCTCCATTCTTGCTACTTTGAGTAGCATCAACCAAAGGCCCAATACCTCGAGCTTGCCACACCTTTATTCGGTACCAAATCTTCACACCCAAAATCCCAGCATGCATAAGGCAAGGTGGATATCTGCAATAATCCGTGTAGTTGAAAATCCTATAAGGCAGGGCAGATGTCCGCCAATATTGTGCAATAATCCTTGTAGTTGAAGATCCCACAAGGTGGGGCAGACATCTGTATATCTGAAAAAATAAATCTGAGTAAGTAAATCATCAACAGTTCCTGACATCAATCCGTGTAGCCATTCTCAGTAGTTCACAGCATGGAACCACCTAGTTTGCTTCTCCAACTCCTCAAATCTGATGAGTCCCTGCCTTCCTCACGGAGATGCGTAGCTCTCTGCTCTGCTGTCCCTTCCTCTTCTGTGGGTGGCAGGTTTCACTGGGACCAGTGGTCTCAGTGCTACTCGTTTTGTCCTTTTGGGTCTTCATGCCCCTTCCCAGTTTATTGATTTTCAGATCTGTATGCAATTTAGATTCATGATGCATGGTTTAAAAATGTGAAACTCAGATACAACTAAAACAAAATCTCTAGGGACACAGTATGTGGCCACTGTGAATTTTTAAATATCTTCCCAGTTGATTTTGGCCCACAGTAGAAATTAAGAAACCAGTTGGTATAAAATAGGATTTACTCAATGGAAGCTGTCACAAAGAAGCAGAATTTAGACTCATCCTCTCCAGTTTAGTTTCCTGTTAAACTTGTGACACTTGATGTGCGATGTGGTTGGATCAGTAAGGCAGAGGCCGAGTTAATTCAGCCCTGAACAGTGAACCGCTGATGCTGACTTGGATATCACTGCTTCTGAGGAACATCGCAGAGATTGGACACATGGTATGAGGACAAGAAAAATGTCAAGTCATTTTGAAAACTTGATCTGAGCCCCTCACTAATAAAGGAATAATCTGAGGCTCAAATGGTTCAGACTTAGCCAAAGGAGCCCAGTACACTAGGAAACCTGAGGTGGGACCTGGAGGGGTCTTTGGCCTCCATGGAGAGCTGGTCATTGGAGTTCACCTGGCCTGATCATGAGCTGCTTCCTGCTCCAGCTTGTCCTCCACGGTCTGTGTGCTTTGGAATCTTGACATTCCAACTCCCAGATCTCTCGGTTTGCAGAATAACGTCCCGGGTACTTGTTCTCTTCACGTTGTCCACAGCACATAAATACATATAACAACAAAGCATGGCCAGCCAGGTTTCACAAACTGGTCCACTGCTTTTGTGTTTGTAGTTTTCTGCAAAAACACAAGAATGTTACTGTCCTATAGAAAAGCCATTTTTAAAAACAGTGAATTATCTGAATCAAATGAGGTCTACAATTGTAGTAACCTTAATCTCTGAAGCTTCCCCCATAAATTATCCTTCATAGTTTGGAGTCTGGACAGTGTAGAGAGCTACATGTTCCACTTGAGTATTTTGTCTGCAGCCATCAGGTCATCCCCAGCTTGTCCCTCCCCTCTCCGCTCTCCATGCACAGCAGCCATAGACGTGAAAACACACACCACAGCCGACGGGAAGTTGATACTACCCTGCAAAATGACAAGAAAAGTAACTGTAACTTTCAAAACACTATATATAATAAGAACACATGTGTGAAAGGTATTTTATCAACATCTGAATGAATGTCGATTAGGTTTCATTGGTGCCTGCTCTCCACTGCTGACCTCCATTGTCTGTTTCTTTTATTATAACTGTTTTTGTTGGTTCCACATGGAAATGTCTTCTTGCTACCAGTGGTTTAAACATTATTGAAGATTAATAAGAGAAAGATCATGTGCCTGGCTTTCTGATCCTGAGATACACTTGGGGTGTTAAGAGTTTCAGCTTAGTCTTCAAGTTCTGTTGTCTTCAAAAAAGATCCAAAAATTTTTCCTGAAATTAACAAGCCAACTACTGTTCTCATCTTCTACAAATTATTGACAAATAATGCCAAATCATGAGGTATGTAATAAAATCTTGTTTGTGCTTTTAAAACCAAAATGAAAAATTCCAAAACTCAAAGAACATTTCTTCTGTAAGTTACTTTTCTCTCAGAAACTGTGTGCTGTGTTCTGTTTCTTGGAAAATAACAACTTGCCCTATGTGAAAATGACTCTCCTGTGATTTAAAAGCAGAGTCCAAGGATTCTTTTAAAACAGAAATATCTAAATTGATAGTGTCTGGAATTTCTCCAAGTTGGAAATCTCTTTGTTAATAGTTTTTAACCAGTCCAATTTAATAGTGGTCATCTAAAATTTGTTTAAAGAAAGACAGATATCTCTGTAAAACTGAATAGTATTTGAATGGGTGAAAGTCAGTTAGACCAGGACAATTGTGCATTTTTGCTGAAAAAGGAATCTTTTTCAAAGCCATGATCCCTCTCATTCCAATCCCAATTGCAGGGTGTGAGGTAGTAATGTTCTAGAAGGAAATGCCATTCTAATGACCTCAGGCTGAGGGCCTGGGTAATGGGGTTGGATAAACAGCAGAAAATAATGAGCATCCACCAAAAGTTGAGGAAGGATGGAAATAGCCTCTAGTCTTAATATTTTTGATCTTTATGCTCTGAATTTACTAAAATGCTTTCGTCTGTGGCTGTCTGAACGCAGGGATGCAATTCACTGCTCAGATAGATGTTTCCTTTCATTAAGCAGATTTCTCAAAGTTATGACCTATTTTGACGAAATTCAGAGAAATTTTGAAGTGGTTTATTCCATACCAACTAATCAAAGTTGTTTGAAGGTTATACATGTACACACACACACACACACAAAATTATCACTAAAAGTTTAAAAAAACTTCTATTAATTTTCATGTACAAGGAATGCAAAGTACATTCTACATAGCATCTCTTTAGAGTCATTATTTTTAATTGAATTCTTTATTGGTACAATTTATATACATCTCATAATCGCATATAACATTGGGGAATTTGTACCAGTATATGACACAAGTTAATTCTCATTTTTACCCATATCCCTACCCACCCACACCTCCCCACCCCCTTTATACATACTCTTTTATTATCTTTTTTGTCTTCCTTGGTCTTTAGTCAACTAAACTTTATAAAACATATGTAGCATTTGTATCATCCAAGACACTCCCTGTACATTAAACATGTTTTATGTTTATATATGTGTGTATCCATCAAATAATACAGGTATGTACCCATGCCATATATATATATATATGTATATGTATATATACACACACATGTATGCAACATACTTTTGTATATTTATTAATATTTTTAAGCAATGAGCTGGAGGGTTAGCTCAGTGCCTCCGGCACCTGCCTTGCAAGTGCAAGGACCTGAGTTCGATCCCTGGTAACCACATAGAATGCTGGGCGTGGAGACACGCCCACCAACAATCAACACCGCATACCACAATGCCGGATGTGGTGGCTCACGCCTGTAATCCCAGCACTCGGGAGGCAGAGACAGGTGGATTGCTGAGTTCGCGCCGGCTTGCCTGGGCACCATAGTGAGCTCAGGGCCAGCCTGAACTACAAAGCGAGACCCTGTCTCAAAAAAAAATTTTTTTTAAGCGAATAGATGCTTCTATTTTAAGGGCAAAAATGAAGCTCATTGATCTTGTTATCTACCATGTAGCAATGAGAACAGAAGTCTCTTAGGAAGGCAAGTGCTGGAGAAAGTGCTGCCTCTACCACTTACCATGCCTTTAGCTGAATATCTCTGTTGCTCATCAGTAATGTGGAGAAGCACAATCTACTTCATATCTATTATTACATTATGGACACATAGTGTTTGGTGATTCTTAATTACTCAAAGGACCTTCATTATTCATTGAGATAAGTGAAAGAGAAAACAAAAGCAGAATGTTCTAGACTAGATGTCATAACATATAGACTTCCAACAAGAGACCAATGGTGTACTTAAATCAGAATACTGCAAGAAAAAATTATGTGTATTTATCAAATAATTCTTTGTTTTATTGAACAAAGCTAGAAGATATAGATAAAGAGAAATGATGTAAAAACCTGAAGGTGACATACAGGACATTATGTCACTGATTGGTGCAGAACAGAGGCCTGTGCTATCTTCCTGTTACTTGGTTTGCAAATTTACGAAAAACAAATGGGCAATGATAACAGAATGGTGATTTCACCTAATCACCACAGGCTCTTGTAGAATTCCCAAGTGTTTCTACTTTATAGCTTCCTTTTCATATTTGGTGAATTGGGCTTGACTACTTGGTTTGCAACCAGTCAACAAGAACAAAACCAAAACAAACAAATGAAAACATGACAGATTCATATCAAGTTATGATGTAGTCTACAAATTTCAAATTTATTCTTCCTTGACTTGCCTTTCACCCATTAATACTCCTGTCTCTTAAAACTCCCCCTTTTCAACTTGGATTCTACATTCTCTTTGATAGCACAATAAATGTCTCTGCTTTTGTAATCTCTTTAGAAACACTCCAACCACTCACTTTTTCCCTCCAATTTTCAATCATGAAACTGCAGCACGGTGGGGAAATTTCACTTAAACTGGACAGATACTATATCAGAATGCCTTTTCCCTCATTTTTTCTAATGCACTTCATTTCTACTATGAACTAAAAACAAATTGTATGATTTCTCATTGGCCCACACTAGCCTCTCCTATTATTTTAGGATATACTCCTGATCCATTCAAATTCACTCTTCATCAAATAGCCAAAGTGAGTTTTGTAAGTCATAAAATTAATTATGCTAATATCATACAGAAAATTATTCATTGAAAACCCTTTGTTGCAAGGAAAAATATCAGTCTAACCTATGAATATTTTGGGAAACCCTCCTGGTCTGATTTCTGGGTAATGCCAATATCATTCTCCCCCTTCTTGTTGTACGCTGGACTCTCTGCCCTTCTTTCAGTTTTGCGAAATGAAAACAATCATACTTCCAGGCCTTTGTAATACTTTTCCTCTTACAAGCATATCCTTCTTCCTCCCTCATTAATGACCAATTCTTTTGCTTCTTGGGAGCTTAACTCCTTAATCTAAAGCCATCTTCTTGCCAAAAACTACATTCTCTCCAGAAGTACATTCTTTCCCTTCAAGGTAACTTATTTTATTATTACACCCACCTACTATAATCTCTCCATATCCTGTGTTAGTTCAGATCAAAGCTTTTTCTGTTCATGCTTGCATATCCTTTGCCTACCATGGACAGAGTAAAAGATACTTCAGGCAGTTCAGAGAGCGATAGGGAGATACGTGTACTTTTCAGATAGGAAATTATTTGCTATCCCACTAATTTAGATGGATTAAATTAGGGATATGCACATGAAAAGGTAAGTGAAATTAAACAGAAGACTGTCACAGTTACCTTTGTGCAGAGCGTGGGTGAGCCAAACCCCACCCCTTCCTTTCCACTCGCATCCCACTTCTGAACTTCCTCTCCCGTGATGACTTCTCTCATCATGCTTTCCTTGTATCCCAAGACACTATCTCCTTTAAATGCTCTGGTCCGAGTGCTGCTGCCATAGGCTGAAAATACAAAGTGTGTTGTTAAATACTAAGGAGAACAAATAATTAAAGATTTAAATGCAAAAGACAGACAAAGTAAGTGCAAGGTGTCATATGACGAGAATGGTGGTCTGGTCTGGGTCACTCAGCTCCCTGCTTATCACACAAGCTCGGAAGCACCCACGTCATCCCAGAAGCTGTCTCCACTCCAGCTGAGGGGTGACGTGCTCCACCGTTTCTCTGAGTGCAGCTCTTGATTCCTGGGTGTCTGTATCCGCAGTAGCAGCATGCTGTCTGGGACCTCCGTCCCTCGTATGAGCCTCTTCTGAACCTTTTCCAGTCATCCTTTATTTATTTTATTTTTTTATTTTTATTTTTATTTTTTTTTTGAGACAGGGTCTTGCTTTGTAGTTCAGGCTGGCCCTGAGCTCACTATGTAGCCTAGGCAAGCCTCGAACTCAACAATCCTCCTGCCTCTGCCTCCTGAGTGCTGGGATGACAGGTATGAGCCACCACGCCCGGCACTGTGGTATGTGGTATTGATGGCTGGTAGGCATGAGTCTCCACACCCAGCATTGTATGTGCTTACTGGGATCGAACTCAGGAACTTGCGCTTGCGAGGCAGGCGCCGGAACCACTGAGCCAAATCTCCAGCCCCCAGTCATCCTTTATTTGGGCTCAGGCATCAGCTTGACAAGGCGTGGACGCTGGCTACCTTTGAAGCTGTGAGCTCTGTGTCCTTTACAAACCATAGTTCAAGACCCAAAGCCTTTGGTATCAGGGTTCAAGCCAGTGATGTCCATCTGGCCAGGTCAGAGGACCTGTGGAGAGTCCCACTCTCACCCTGAGGGGCCGCTGGGAGCAGGGAGCTCCTTACAGGGTGCACAACGGTGTTGCATATTCAGGCTATGGTTCGTGCATTAGGCCTATCACAGAAGACAGAATGGCATAAGAAAAATGAAAGGCATGAAATGTTAACAAAGGCAGCTGAATTTTCTTTATTATTATCAGGGATGAAACAGTTCAGATGAAAATAAACAGTGATCGAATGTTGTAACATAGAGGAAAATAGAGTTTAAACTAGAATATATAACATTTAAAAGTGAGCTTTTGAGAAGCCACAAACCTAGTAGACCTAAATTCATGCACATGGAGATGCTCTGAAGGAGGCAATCGATGTGCTGGCTGGAAACATCGTGAGAGAGAAACCCACACACAGATGTTTGAACACTTTCCAATACAAATAAGCCATTTGCTTTTCTTCTTCGTTCCTAACAAGGATAAGTAAAAATATTAAAAGTAAAGATAAATAGGCCTTGCTGAACCCTCCAAAATTTATTCCACTTTAGGTCATGGTCCTGTAATATATGAGTGTGGTTTTAATTATATTGTTTTCTAGTGAGCATTATGGGTGTGTTGATTCCAATTTCAATTATCCCATGAAATTCTTCAGTGGCCTGTGCTGCGATGAGCCACGCTCTTCAGCGTTAAATCAATCAGCGCTCCACCTAATTTCACTGGGAATGTTTTATGAGGATAAGCTGAATATTTGAATCGAGTATCCTGGAAGCAACTAGCAATCTGTGGATTGAGAGATAGCTTTTGTATGTGAAAAACATTTTCTTTTATTTTGTTATCTAATTACTAAAAGTTCTGTTGACATTTTAACTGCATGTAGGAATTTATGTATTTTAATCATGAGTAGATCTTTTCATTATTTCAAATAACTACAATGCTCAGAAATTTCTGTTTGAAATATATTTTGCATAAAATAATCATGCAGGTTAAGGTAATTGAGCCAAAGCTAAAACCCGGACCATTTTGAAGATTTGATATCAGAGTGTAATTTGTGATGATTTTCCTGTTAAATATTATTTAGTAAGCCACTTCATGAAAACGTATTTATAATGACTTCTTATTTTTATATGTATTTCTTGTGAAATAATAATGCCATGTTAGTATCTGAGGGAGAAGTGGTGCTTTGGAGATTTCTAAACATTCTTAGTGCCAGTGCCTGCTTTCTTTTGTCCTGTTCACATAATCAAATCTCCTGATGAGTAGTTTAGTTCATTATGGAAACATTACTTAAATCTTCATAATTCCATATTTTTATTTTCATACTGGGCATTCATAGCTTGATAACCTACTATTTCAAACATCATTTAAATTACAGTGCAATGTTCCTTGACTTTGCATTAGAAAATAAAGCAAGGAAAGAATATTTTTTTCAGGTTAACACTTTCCTGTCTATATTCTCTGATACAAAACAATATTTATAAGAATCTAAATTTTCACTGAGATTAAGCATAAGTGACAAAACTTCAGTTTTGGTGAACTCTTATAGTCCCCAAAAATCTAAAATCGAGGATAAAGGAAAGAAAATGGGTGGCAAAAAATGAGAGATATATTGTTTAGACTACATTTTACGTGTTTATTTTTGCTGACTAAAAGGGCTTTGAAAGGCAACAGTTGAGTTGTCAACATTTCTCTAGTATTTATATCATGAGAAGGAAATAATGAGAATGATTTATTGCTTTTGGACAAGATCCTGAGTTTGAAAGACTGAATTGATCCAGTTCAAGCTAACATTGTAGAATATGAAAATGTTCAGAAATAACTGATTATAATGCTCTTAAGAACAACAAAATGATGCCAAAATTTATGTGAAATAATTTAATTATCTGAATTTTATTAAAACATACATTTTAGAAGTTTTGTTAATGCTACTAATACAAATTATTTGAGAATTAAGTCAAAATAAAATCATGGGAAAAGTACAATTCAACTATATACTTTTTAATTGAAAAACATTGATGCTTGGTTACTTACTCTTCAGAATACTTAGAGAAGTGAAGAAAGGATATTAAATATAGATTTTTAAATGAATTTTATTGGTACACTTTATATACACATTGTGATCACAATCAACATTGAGAATTTGTGCCAGTAGCCAGTACATGACATGACTGAATTCTCATTTTTTCCCATTCCCTTATCCATCATACAGTTCCCTACCCCTTATATACATAAGCTTTGCTTCTTTTTCTTAATCATCAAATGTTTTCTTTCTCATCTTCACTTACCTCTACCCGCTTTTACCTTTTGAATATTTTCTATTTCAGGATATCTATCATACATTTTAGAACTCATTTATATCTTCAGTTTCTTATACCAGAGAAAACATATGGTATTTACACATCTGTGACCTATTTATTTCACTTATGATTATATCTTCCAGGCATGTCCATTTGAGTATAAAGAGCTCAAATTTATCATTCTTTATCACTGGATAATATTCCATTTTATAAAAAACCACATCTTCTTTATCCAATACAAAATCAGTTTATGGACATTTGGGTCATTTCCAAGATTCAGGAATCACAAATTGAAATATAGGTTTTTAATTAGGAATAACCTATTGAGATAAAAATATCATAAGTTATATATTTTGCTATTGTAGATATATTTTGCTGTTATAGACTGTTTTGCTGGATATTTATGAGGAATAATGTGCATTGAACTTCAAATATTTAACTTTTGAAGTACTATAAAAGAAGTATTGTTGATTCAGATACCCAGCCATCATCTTTTTTTTTTTTTTTTTTTTTTTTTTTTTTTTTTTTTTTTTTTTTTTTTTTTTTTTTTTTTTTTTGAGACAAGGTCGTGCTTTGTAGTTCAGGCTGGCCCTGAGCTCACTATGTAGCCCAGGCAAGCCTTGAACTCAGCAATCGTCCTGTTTCTGCCTCCTTAGTGCTGTGATTGCCAGCATGAGCTATCATATCCAGCATTGTGGTATGTGGTACTAATTGCTGGTTGTGGTATTGTTGTATGTGGTTACCAGGGATCAAACCAGGGACTTTGCACTTGCAAGGCAGGCACTGAAACCACTGAGCTAAATCTCTGGCCTGCAGCCATCATCTTTATATTTCACTGTAATCATGATCATTGACTACTATCGGGAAATACTTACATTGCCTATTTATTTTTAATTAGCGTGAGGAAGGATTGACCAAAAAATGTTAATATTACAATAAAAGATATACTGCAATTAATCCCCCTCAATTCTCAATTGCTACTCAATTCACACACATTATCAAACCATTCTTGCCATTTTCAGAAGCAGCTCTGGAAGGCCTCTTTTTTATGCATCTTTATGGTTGTAATAAAAAATACAGTGAATGCTGCTGCTGCTTTCCACCCAGTGAAAAGGTCAGCTTGTAAAACCATGAGCGTGTCCTCATCCACTGGTACTCTCCACATCTCACACTGCACATCCTCTGGCTCTTCTCCAGTCAGAATGAACATAAATGGTAGATATTTTGAGCTGATTCAAGACATTAGAGAGTCATAACAATGCAAATATAGACATGCGTGGAGGAGGAGCTGCTTCAGAAAGCAGAGAGAATGATGAAGTGATACATTCAGAGAAGGAGAGACTTGTGAGAGAGTTAGTGGGAAGGTGTCCTTTACTGTAGTATTTTCTTCTTTAAAAGTTCACTGTACTTTTAGAACATACTTCATACAGTTCAAGATAAAAGATTGGGCTCTGTCATGCTGATTTCCTTTTTCTACAATTACTTTGCTGTATTGATTGTGTTTTCATTTAGTTTATACTTAAAATGTGGATCAGATCTGTGTACAGAGTTGCTAATGCTACTTTGTTAACAGCTGGAGAAAAAAGTTGCCAGTTCTCTGACAAGAATACTTTATTAATTGTCCAGCCTGGGCACCAACCCAAGGTAAAGCCAACAGGATAAATGGCCCAGTGCCATCATATTCGACAGAAGATTATAATTCCATTCTTCCCTTTCTAACATTGGCTCAATTCCTATTCTTTAATTGATCTGTGAGAAACTGACACTATTATTTTTTTAATTTTCTTGTTTAGAAATGCTTAATGGATTTCTCCCTCCCTTATTTCTCTATTCATATTTCACTATTCTCACATGCCATTGCAAGTAATTTGTATAAATTCTTAATTTTCCTGCCTTGCTTCCAGCACTTTAGCATAAAGTTTCCTCCAAACTTCTTTTTAAAAATGCTCCATTTTACAGATACTGAAAATCTATATATCTGAACAGCCAGCGCAAGAATAAGAATGGATTTGTGATAAAGGGGAGAGAGATGAAGATAGCAGAAATTTATGTGTTTTAATCAAGTAGTTAAATTTTTCATCATAAAATGCTCAGATTGCACAAGGTAAAAATATTCTACTAAGAAACTACTGATTTCATAATTATCTTGAAGATTTATCAGCCAAAGCAAAATTGCAATGATGATAGAGTACACTAAAGTAAGAAATGTCTTCTGAGTGTATTTTCCCATTACCACATGGATTTCACT
>PVIC010022348.1:0-27755 GCA_004025085.1 Thryonomys swinderianus | reverse complement strand
CTTCCTTCCTTCCTTCTTCTCTTTCTCTTTTCTCTCTTTCTTTCTTCCTTTCTTTCTGACAATATCTCACTTTGTAGTTCAGGCTGGCTCTGGGCTCATTATGTAGCCCAGGCAAACCTCGAACTCAGCAATATTTCTGCCTCTGCTTCCCCAGTACTGGGATTACAGGCACGAGCCACCATGTCTGGCACTGTGGTATGTGGTACTGATTGCTGATGGGCATGAGTCACCATGCCCAGTATTGTTGTATGTGTTACTGGGGATTGAACTCAGGACCTTGCACTTGCTAGGCAGACACAGGAACCACTAAGTTAAATCTCTGGCCCTTAGAGATAATTTTTGACTGTGTATGGCAGTGAAAGAATTACATGAACCTCACTTGCATTACTGTTTATGTATGTGTGTACACAGCGTATGTTTCAGTTAAACATTAGTTGTGTGTTCTTATTAATAATTATGCAGATTTTCTCCAGAATGGCTTAACAGAAACCCATATCATAATTGAATATTATTTTTCAGTATTGGAAAGTGAGCCCAAGGCCTTACACATGCCAGGGACGCATACTACCCTACATCATGACCCCTTAATGATTCTCTTTGAATTCATAGAATAATTATCTGTAAAGATCCATGGGTTCATTATTATGTAGTATTAATTCTTGTTTTTGTTTGTTTGTTTGTTTCCTAGGATCAGGGATGAAACTCAGAATCTTGATCTTGTGAGACAGGCATGGGGACACAGAGCTACATCCCTGGCCCAAGAAACTATTTATTTCTAAAGTCAAAATTAATACTATGTTGGGCCAGAGATTTAGCTTGGTGGTTCCAGCGCCTGCCTCGCAAGTGCGGAGCCCCGAGTTCGATCCCGGTAACCATATACAATACTGGGTGTAGTGACTCAAGCCCACCAGCCATCAATACCACATACCACAGTGCCAGGTGTGGTGGCTCACACCTGTAAACCCAGCGCTTGGGAGGTAGAGACAGGAGGATTACTGAGTTCGAGGCTTGCCTGGGCTACATCGTGAGCTGAGGGCCAGCCTAAATTACAAAGCAAGACCTTGTCTCAAAAAAAAAAAAAATTGCCGGGCGTGGTGGCTCACGCCTGTAATCCCAGCACTTGGGAGGCAGAGACAGGAGGATTGCTGAGTTCGAGGCTTGCCTGGGCTACATAGTGAGCTCAGAGCCAGCCTGAACTACAAAGCGAGACCCTGTCTCAAAAAAAAAAAAAATTAATACTATGTATGGGCAGGGATGTAGTTCAGTGGCACTATGCTTGCCTGGCAAATGCCATGCCCTGAGTTCAATTTCTGGTACCAAAAAAGAAAAAAAAAATATGCTTCTTGAACCACATCCCTGATGTGTAACAGGTTTGTCACCTCTCCATCAAGCATACATTATGAGGTTGTACAAAAGGTTTGATTTTTGCTTCATAATAGCCATAAAAGCCAGAAATGACTCTAAAACCAACATACACACTACGAGCTAGGATAGTGTTCAATTTTTGTAATTATAACATGATTACAATTTTTGTTTTGTTTGGTTTTTTGAGACAGGGTCTTGCTGTATAGTCTAAGGCTGGCCTTAAACTCAATATGCAGCCTCAGCTGGGCTCAAATTTGTGGCAGTCCTCCTGCCTCAGCCTCCCAAGTGTTGGGATTACAGGTGTGCACTGCTATGTCTGGCTGCAGTGTCTTTTTTTTAAACAGTATCTTTTTTCTTAAATACCCTTTTTTTTTTTTTTGAGACAGAGTCTTGCTTTGTAGTTCAAGCTGGCCCTGAGCTCACTATTTAACCCAGTCAGCCCTCAAACTCAGCCATCCTCCTATCTCTGCTTCCTGAGTGCTGGGATGACTGGCGTGAGCCACCACACCCGGCATTGTGGTATGTGGTGCTGATTGCTGGTGGATGTGAGTCACCACACCAGTATTGTTGTATGTGGTTACCAGGATTGAACCAGGGACCTTGCTGTTGCTAGGCAGGCATTGAAACCACTGAGCTAAATCTCCGGCTCTTAAATGCCCAATTTTACCCCAGTTTGCTTGTAGAAAGAATCTAAATTTATGGTCAACTATGTTCACTGAAAAGTGATTTCCTTAGAAACTGACTTGAAGCTTTTCTTTCAGGATGGCTGTGGGAATCTTTGCAGACTGTACCTTCTGTTTGAGAGTTAAGTACTTACCTCACCTGCAAAAGAAAAAGCTGCAAACTGACATTAAGAAGAATGGTGGAAAAATTTCTTTTTCATTAAATCCTCAGGTATTTCCAAATTTCATATGGTGAACGGTGTAATTGGGGCGTGCAGATGATGGCTAGAGGAGTAGGCAGAGGAGATCCACAGTGCTAGAAAGTGTGAGAAGGGAGGAGGAACTGCAGGCCCCACTGAGCAGTGGTCCAGGAAAGCAGCAGAGACCCACCAGCAGACCTTTCCTGTCTGGGAGCTGTGGGACAGTTTCATTTGCCCTGGCTGAGTACAAAGCCATAAATTGAATTTCAGTCCAGCCAACTCTATCTTTGAAAGAAGAAATTCATAGTGCATAGCATTTGTGAAACACACTTTAGTCACCAGTAGGTCATTGCTGACAGGACATCTGGGAATGTGGCTCCTGGGGTAGTAGGAAAGCATGCCATGTAAATTGATCTTTGTAATATACCCTGTCTGTTTGTTTTATTTGTATGAAGGCTGAAGGAAGCAACTTTTATCTCCTGAACTGTAGGCTTAAGAGTTTAAGATGTGGAAGTTCACGGCTGGATGAAACTTTGGAAATAATGAGGCTAATTGCTTTATAAACCACTTCACTCTATAAAATAACAATTGAGGTCCAGAGGCATTTGGTTCCAGGCTTACCTGCCCCTCCCTTTGCTCTTTGCTCTTCCTTGGTTGATGTAGGGTAGGGCTCACGCAGTCTGCTACTCCCTATGCAGGCCTGGCCTAGCCATAGTGAGACTCCTCTGTTCTGGAGGTGAGTTCCATTCCAGTTGAATCGCACAAATGGGATGTCCCATCCTGCAGTGTAGGCAGGGTCAGGTGGGCCTCTCTTAAACTTGCTCACCTGTCTCACCACTGTAAGGTTGAATGGATAATCCACACCTGTTCTACCTTTTCAGCTAATCTTTTGGGTGGAGAACAGGCTAACACAGTCTCTCTTTTTTTAGAAATTAACATATTGTGTTTGCATTTCAGAATGCAAACATTTCAAGTTTCTTTTGCCGGTATATGTAGATGTTTAAAAATATGCAGTTATTATAAAGAAGGAGACACAGCTGAGCATGTCGGAACAAGCTTGCAATCCCAGCTACTAGGAGGTAGAGGCAAGATGATGGCAAGTTCAAAGCCATTATGAACAATTTAGCAAGACCTTGTTTAAAAAAAAAAGAGGTATCCTTATAACTTAATGATGAGGAATGAGCTCCAAGTCAGATTCTGGATAGTATGCTTCCATTTGTGCACTTGAGTGTTTTATGCTATCTGAAAATAGTTCTAGAGAGCTGGATGAGGAACAGATTACAAAGGATATGTCTGGGAAGACAAACCAGAAAAAATACTGGCTTAAGTTAACATGTCATCATTATTATTTTACCTTTAACATATTTTAGAATGTACATATACTATTCAGAACTAAAGTTACAGCCAGGGATGTAGCTCAGCAGCCCAGCACCAGCCTGGCACATACAAGGTCCTGAGATTGATCCTGGTACAAAAAAAAAAAAAAAAAAAAAAAAAGAAAAACAAAGAAAAGAAAAGAAAAAAGAACTAAAGTTACATATAATTTAAAATAGGAAAGGATGGATACTCAATGTCTTTTCCATTGTTAAGGAAATAAGTGAACAAGGTACACCAGTGTACATGTGAGGACATTTATCACAGCATTGTTCCAACAGTGAAAACTAGAATCAGTCTCTGGGGTTGGTTAATCAGTTGTTGTACATCCATTTCTGTAGTTTTTAAAACCTGTTCACTTGGAGGCTGGGAGTGTAGCTCAGTG
This sequence comes from Thryonomys swinderianus, assembly GCA_004025085.1. Taxonomy (NCBI): domain Eukaryota; kingdom Metazoa; phylum Chordata; class Mammalia; order Rodentia; family Thryonomyidae; genus Thryonomys; species Thryonomys swinderianus. Next base: position 23,769 of record PVIC010022348.1, on the reverse strand, counting down.
GGAGAGCACCAGCACAGGATGTCCAAGGCCCTGGTTTCCACACACAGCACTACAAAACACACTCGCGCAGGCACATACACATACATACACACTCTATCCAACTCTTTGCTCTTCCTCGGCTGATGTAGGATGGGCCTCACCCAGCCTGCCCCTTCCTGTACAGCTCTGGTGTGGCCATAATTTTTATGTAACTAGAAATTATATTACAGAGGTTTTTAAAATATGAAGGAAAATGATTGCAAACTATCTTAAAACAAGATTTTTTAAGGATGCAAAATGGAGGATACTGTACAAATAATGTGCTACTTGAATTTTGTTTTCATTGATGTTACCGGATTGACTTTTTTCTTAGTGCACACATGTGATCTTAGATAATGCTGATGTCCTGAGTCAGTATCAACTGAATTACTTCCAAAAGAATCACATTCAGATGGCAAATCCAGATTTTATATGGCAGTCCATCAAAGAAAAGAGACTCTTGGATTTGAAGGATTATGATCCTGCTGAGTCACAAGACACCATGCCACCTCCTGATCACAAGATGAGCTCTTCTGGTGGGTATATATAGATAGCCCTGATGTACTGAACATGCTGTGAGAGATATGTGGGACTGTTGAATACATTACAGATAAAAGTCTAGAAATAATTCAGAAAGAATTTGGCTTCTTTTTACCTCAGAAAATGAGCAGCAAAACAGTTAAGAAAGATCAATGTAAGAATAAAAATAAATTTCTCAATATCCAATCTAGTGAGATACCAAAGTCCACAAACATGAATAATCTTAGAAAATGTAATGTGTAATTTTAAATGGAAGAGGTAAAAACCTTTTTGTTGTATTTTGTTTTGATTTTTTTTTTTTGACACAGGGTCTCACTTTATAGTTCAGGCTGACCCTGAGTTCACTGTGTAGCCCAGGCAAGACTCAAACTCACAGCAATCCTCCTGCCTCTGCCTCCCGAGTGCTGTGATTATAGGCATGAGCCACCATGCCCGGCATTGTGGTAGGTGGTACTGATTGCTGGTGGGCGTGAGTCACCATGCCTGGTATTGTTGTATGTGGTTACTGGGGATTGAACCAAGGACCTTGTGCTTGCTAGGCAGGCGCTGGAGCCACTGAGCTAAATTTCCAGCCCTGATTTATTTGTTTTTGAGACAAGGTTTTGCTATGTGCACTACCATGCCTTACTGACTGAGAATTTTGTAACCAAGTTTGCTGAAGAAATTTTTCCCAAAAGTTGGTCTCCAAAATGTGCAAAATATATTGGGAAAGGGAAAGAAGATGTTCAAATGAGAAAGATCAAGGGAAAGGAAGAGGGGGAAAGGAAAGAAGGAACAAGAGAAAAATGGAAACCTTTTGTAAACAAGAAGAGAAAGAGGGGTTGAAGAAAGGGGAGGAGAATGGGAAAAAACATTGTATATCATGTACAGGTACAAATTCCTTAGGGTGAGTGTTCTGTATATCTAAAATGTACCAATTTTTTTAAAAAAACATGTCTATGTTCTAAAGAAAAATATCTTATTTATAAGCCCTGATTTTATTTTGGAATCTGGCCAAGAAGAAAGCTTTTGGACGCAGAGAATGGATACTTCATGTGATACATCCAAAAGTCAGTTGAAACAGGTACAATGACATGTACCAGTTGAACCAGTACAGTGGCATGTGCCTGTAGTCCCAGCTACTCAGAAGGCTGAGGCAAGAGTATCACTTGAGCCGAAAACTAGAGAACATAGCATGGCAAAAACTGAACAGTTCTGATAAACACATAATGTGTATTGGCACAACAAACAGGTAAAACCACTCTGGATAAGGAATTATACAAAAATGCTGCTACAGTCATCGACTTCCTGCTGTCTCAAAAAAGGATAGTTGGGCTGGAGATTTAGCTCAGTGATTCTGGTGCCTGCCTAGCAAGTGCAAGATCCTGGGTTCAAACCCTGGTAACCACATAAAACAATACAGGGCATAGTGACTCATGCCTACCAGCAATCAGTAACACATACAGTGCTGGGCACAGTGGCTCACTCCTGTAATCCCAGCACTCAGGAGGCAGAGGCAGAAGGATTGCTGAGTTGGAGGTTTGCCTGGGCTACACAGTGAGCTCAGGGCTAGCCTTAACTATGAAGCAAGGCCCTGTCTCAAAAAAAAAAAAAAGATGGCTAACACACAAAGAATGGGGTTGAGAGACCCCTTTTAAATTGAAAATATTATTCATTATCCAAAATAATCTGTTTAGATTCAGTTATTCAGATACAATAATGAAATTTAAAATTTTAATAGTGTAGTTAAAACTGGAGCTAGGGTTGTAACATAGTTGTGGAGTGCCTGCGTAGGACACATGAGGCCTGGGGTTCAAACCTCAGTATCATGAAAATGATCAATTAAAAGATAAAGATTTATCTTCATATCACTATTCTATAGAGAATGTCAAAATTTCTCTATAAGAAAAATACAAAATGAAATCTCACATAGAGCCTTTGAATTCTCCTCTAATCCAGAACATCCCTATTTGCCTCTCCTATGACATTACAACACTTGGAAGTCATTCTGTTCATGAACTACATTAGAAATCCATTTTATAGCTGCTTACCATGATCTTTAGAGAAAAGTGCCATTTGAAAATTCTGTGTCAGATGTCCTAAAATATATCTGTCATCCTAGCATTCTGGGATGAGACAGGAAGATTTTGAGTTTGAGAACAGCCTGGCTAAATAGACCCTGTTTCAAAAAAGAAAAAGAGGGAGAAAGGAACCCTTCTCCACTGTTGGTGGGATTGTGGACTTGTGCAACCATTGTGGAGATCCGTGTGGAGATTTCTCAGAAAACTAGGACTAGGGGTCCCATTTGACCCTGCTATCCCCCTGCTAGGAATATACCCAAAAGAATTTTAAAAATCATATTGGAAAGACAGATGTACACCCTTGTTCATAGCAGCTCAGTTCGTGATAGCTCATTCTTGGAAACAACCCAAATGTCAACTGGAGAGTGGATAAAGAAGATGTGGTATTTTTATAAAATGGAGTATTACTCTGCCATAAAGAATGATAAGATCGATCCATTTAGGTGTAAATGGAGACACCTGGAGGATATACTAATAAGTGAAATCAATAGATCACAGATAGGCAAATTCCGGATCTTCTCTTTGACATGAACACCTGTAGATGCAAATGAGCTCTAGAAAGTAGGACAGCTTTTATAGAATGGGAAATTTCCATAGGAAATTTGGTGTAGGAATGTAATGAGGGGAAGGAATAACTACGATACAGAAAGAAAGTAAGAGTATGTATAAAGGGGGTGGGGAGGTGTGAATGGGTAGGGATATGGGTAAAAATGAGAATTAACTTGTGTCATATACTGGTACAAATTCTCCAATGTTATACGTGATTGTGAGATGTATATAAATTGTACCAATAAAGAATTCAATTTAAAAAACAAGAAATTAAAAACAGAAAAAGAAAGTTGTATGGCTATAAAATAATACAAACTAAATTAGAATTCTCATGTGCCTATTGTATTCTGCATGTTTTGCATACCCTTTTTCCTGTTTGTATTGTCTTTAGTTTATCAATAACCAGCTCATTTATGTTTTTATTAACTACACCTGATTTAAAGTCATATAAAAAATAGTGTTGCATGAAGGGCTGGGGATTTAGCTCAAGTGGTACCGCACCTACCTTGGAAGCACAAGGACTGGAGTTCAATCCCCGGTACTGAAAAAAAAAAGACGTTCAACTATTAGATAGAAACTGGAGACAATAAAATTAACTTAAAAAAAATAAGAGTTGCATGGCAAATATGGTTCATATTTAAGAATCTTGACAATCCCCGACAGTTAGGTTACCTATTAATTATAATACAGTTTTGAGCTATAAACAGACAATTTTGTTTGCTTTCATTCTAGAATTGGGAACAGATGACCTCGCCCCGGATAGTGCCCCCAAGGAAGAAACCATGGAAATAACTGAGTAACACAAATGTTTCATAAACCTCAAACACAGTATTAAAATACTATTTGTAGATTTTTATTTTATCTGTTGAATTTGCTTTAAGACTGCTGTACTACTATAGTGATAATTACTTTCTCCTTATTATATGAGATGAAATATAATTATTAGCTTTTAAAAGATTTCACTTGATAATAACATTAGGGCAGCTTGCTTGCTTCTTGAAAAGTCTTTGGAATACAGTTGTTACTCTATCTGATATTTTTAAACAAAATAACAGACTAGAGATTTTAGCTCAGTGGTTCCAGCATCTTCCTGGCAAGCTCAAGGTCCCGAGTTCAATCTCTGCTACCACATACCACAGTGCCAGGCATGGTGGCTCATGCCTTTATTCCCATCACTCAGGAGGCAGAGGCAGAGGCAGGAGGATTGCCACAAGTTTGAGGCTAGTGTGGGCTACATAGTGAGTTCAGGGTCAGCTTGAACTACAAAGTCTCAAAAAAATTTAAAATTAAAAAAATAAAAATAACCACCTTCCCCAAATGGATTATGATAGTCTGAAGTTCCGTGTGGCTCCTTAAAAATACACTGTTAACTAGGCATCATATTTGGTTGTATTGTATATGTTAATAATCATGTGAGAAGAGAACAAAATCCATAATAAAAAGTATGGCTGATAACTTGGAATTCTTTATTTTAAAGAGAAGTTGAAGCTAGGCATGGTGTCACATGCCTATAATCTCAGCAACTCTGAGAGGCTGAGGCAGGAGGAGTTTGAACCTAGTCTGGTCAACTCAGTGAGACCTGCCTCAAAATAAAAAATAGATAATAAATAAAACCCACTAGGCATACAGCTCAGTGCCAAAGTACTTGTCTCACATGTGCAAGGCCCTGAGACAATCCTAGTATGGAGGAAAAAGAAGGATCAAAGTGGGCTGGGGATTTAACTCTGTGGTTCTGGTGTAAGTGCAAGGTCCCTGGTAACCATCAAACAGAAACCACAATGCTGGGTGTGGTGACTCATAGCCACCAGCAATCAGTACCACACACCACAGTGCTGGGGACGGTGGCTCACGCCTGTAATCCCAGTGCTCAGGAGGCAGAGACAGGAGGATTGCTGTGAGTTTGAGGCTTGCCTGGGCTACATAGTGAGCTCAGGGCCAGCCTGAACTACAAAGTGAGACCCTGTCTCAAAAAAAAAAAAAAAAAAAAAAATCAAAGTGCCAGGGAAACCCAATGGTCTGTCTCCAGAGTAGGGAACAGTGTTTTTCTGTCTGCTTTGGTGCACAGCTGCTTACCAGTGCAGATGTGCATGGTTCTACAAATCAGTTAGAAAATTATCCAGAAGATGGAAATGGTAATTCCTCTCATTGATCATTACACATGTGTATATATAGGTTATCACACTATACCTCTTACATATGTACAATTTAAAAACAGAAATAATTTTTTGGAGACAGGATCTTCTTACATTTCCAAGTTGCCCAAGTTGACTTCAAACTCATGATTATCCTGCCTCAGCCTCCTAATAGCTGCACTTACGGGCCTGTACTATACTGAACCTAAAATTTTTTTCAAAACTGTGCAGAGCAGAAATCTAGCTCATTTCTCATAATTTTTTAACCATTTCTACAAACCTAAGGAGGTAGTAAAGGGTTAAAAATGTATTTCATACGGAATTAGGAGAGCTATTATAAAATTTCACTTAGCCTACAAATTCATTTTAATGTAAAATTTAAATTATACACATTTCAGCTTTTGTGCAAAGAATGCTGAAATTCCTGATTTTTCTGAAGAATTTGAAGTTGCAAAATATAACGCCTTGGAAAAAGTAAGTCTGATTTTAGGAAAAAGTAATTGAATTCTATGCTTTTTTTCTGTCTGAATATTTTTGCATTGTTCGAAAAATTGTTTATATTCTAGTATCATATATATGTGTTAGTTTTTGTAGTCAAAATATTTTTATGTTTGGGGCCAGAGATTTAGCTCAGTGGTTCCCATGCCTGTCTAGCAAGCGCAAGGTAGCTGGTTTGATTCCTGGTAACCATATACAACAGTACCAGAAGTGGTGGCTCACGCCCACCAGCAATCAGTACCACATACCACAATGCCAGGTTTGGTGGCTCAAGCCTGTAATCCCAGCACTCAGGAAGCAAAGGCAGGAGGATTGCTGAATTCAAGGCTTGCCTGTGCTACATAGTGAGCTCAGGGCCAGCCTGAACTACAAAGTGAGACCTTGTCTCAAAAAAAAAAAAAAAGAATTTATGTTTAAAATACAAATTTTTAGTGTTTTAACTATAAAAGTAATATATACTCATAGTACAAATTTTAAACAATTTATAGTATTAACATGGCATTAAAATAATTCTTTCTCCCTGTTATTAACAGTAATTGATATCTGAAAAGATAGATTTGACCTCAGATACCTATGCCATGGTGCATTGCTATTCCTTTTCCATGAAAATAAAAACAAAACTTTTCTTTGACAGAGTCATAGAAATGAAAGTCAACACTTGCCTTCAAAATGGTACTTCATTTGTGTTTTTTAGATATTTTAATGAAATTTAAATTGAAAATAACATTCCCCTTGTGGTAAGGAAAAAAGGTGGTATACTACGTACATATATTGAGAAAATATAGGAGAGAAAATACAAAAACATGAATGGTGATTATTTTTTCATAATAGGATTTCAGGTGGTTTTTATTCCTGTTACATTGCTATATTTTCCAAGCTACATCTCTAAAAAAACATGTATTACTTTGTAGTTAGGATTGGCATCTTTGAATGCAGTGTGTGACTGATTTTTGTCCTCGCAAAGCTTCTTGAGATGCCCTTGTGTTTTAGGTAGGAGCGAACAGAGGCCAGGAAACTGTGGTGGTGGAGCTGCAGTGTGCCCAGGAGCCTGGGGACAATCCTTTTCTGATATCCGCACACTTCCAGCTGGCTAATGGCATGCAGGTGATGCCTGTGAATCGGTACCTGTGCATCTATCCACTTTTGTTCCTAACTAGTTTCCTTAAAACCAGTCAAGGAACTAGCCACCCTGCTAACCTTGTTCTCCTTGCCTGTTGTCTTAGTCAGCTGGGGTTATAAATAGTCTGTTATTTGGTGACTGGGTGGATTAAGCGACAAATATTTATTTCTCAGTGCTTGAGCTGGAAGTCTGGGGCTAAGATGTAGCAGGGTTGACTTTCTCTGGATTTTCTGTCCTTGCTATGTTGTTGTATGTCCTCATTTCTTCTTTTTATAAGGGCACCAGTCATGTTGGAGTAGAGCTTAATCTTTATGAATTTTGTTATGTTTTAGAGAAGTTACCTTATTCAGTTCTATGCTGAGGAGCTGGGTAAAGCTAGGACTTAGAATAATGCACTGGGAGAGAGGCCACAGTTTAGCCTATAATATGTGGTAAATAGTTCTTCAGCATAGAAATGTTCTCTTGGAATATGAGAAGTAAGAGCTATGTCCCTGAACTAGAATAGGTCAGGGGTCTGACAGAGAGTAATGTTCAATAGGTACAGAATGAACAGGATTCCTGCTCCTGGTCCATAGTGCTTGTGTGACATTTTCCAGTGTGTATACCTCTTGAACAATTAGTTCATCAACACACTTCACCAATGGTTAGCTGTGTACCAGGAATTCTGCTAGGGCCAGCACTGAAAAACTTAAAAAGTGCCTCAGGCCCTGACCCTCAGAAATCACCAGTATGGAAAGATACTATACACTCTGCTATGATGGTTCTGATATTGGAATGTGTATGAAGTATTCAGGGTTCAAGGTCACAGAGCCCTGGGACCTGAAATTAGGGTTTTGGAGCAGCCATGAAGACCTTTCTGCAAAGTCGGTATCAAGTGGATAGCATGATTCCAATGTAAAACAGATAGGAAATGAAAATAAGCCAGAATTTATGCCTCAAGGCTAAATAGAACATCCAGCCCCACCAAAATTCTCAGCTAGACTTTCAGACTTGTGATCTACAGTGGGCCAGAAACACAGCAGAAGGTGGGACACACATTGCTTTTCCATGAGAGTGGACCTCGTAGGGGTCCACATGGACTGGAGGCTTCTCACTTTGCCTTGCTCCAGGGTCAGCTCAGGAGCAAAGGAGGGACACTTATATGGTTACAGGACCCATTAGCTGAGAGGCCCCATCCCTCAGGAACCTGTATCTCTGTGATTTGGGTCCAAGATGCCCCCAAGAGGTGTACCTAGTTCCATGAGTTACCACTCTTGAGAATGCCAAAAAAGGCTGGAAAGTGGATATAAACATTTATTAGGATAGTGCCGGGACTTAGCTCAAGTGGTCCTGCACCTACCTTTGAAGCACAAGGCCCGAGTCCAATCCCCAGTACCACATAAAAAAAATTTAATTAGAATAGCATTAAAGTAAGGTCTGTAGGCTCTGAATGTTTGAATAACTCAGGAATTCAGTGGATCTTTTCTGTCCATTGTACCTACTCAGACTTAGGTTTTAGTGTTTTCTAGGTTTTAGTCTTTTTTGTGGAAAAATGGAAGCTTTAAGTAATTCTTCAAGAAAACTCATTTCTAAAATCCTTCATGGCAGGGATCTAATGCCCTATATTCAGTACACAGTAGATGTTCAGAAAAGATTATGTGTTAATAAGATGTTGTACCTTTGCTGAATACTGTAATTCACAGACTAGAAGACAATTCACTGTAAAGAAAACCTCTGCAGATGCAAGTGAATATTATGAAAACTACATTGAAGAGTTGAAGAAACAAGGATTTCTGCTCAAAGAACATTTTACACATGAAGCAACCCAGTTGGCATCTGAAAAATTGCAAGCAGTAAGATAGATACATGTTTTTTTTTTTTGTTTTTTTTTTTTTTTGAGACAGGGTCTCGCTTTGTAGTTCAGGCTGGCTCCTAGCTCACTATGTAGCCCAGGCAAGCCTCAAACTCAGCAATCCTCCCATCTCTGCCTCCCGAGTGCTGGGATTACAGGCGTGAGCCACCACACCCAACATTGTGTGCGGTTACCGGGGATCAAACTCAGAACCTTGCACTTGCGAGGCAGGCGCCGGAACCACTGAGCTAAATCTCTGGCCCACAAAAAAAAATACAGAATTTTTTTTTTTTTTTTAAACAGGGTCTCACTTTGTAGTTCAGGCTGGCCCTGAGCTCACTATGCAGACCAGGCAAGCCTTGAACTCAGCAATCCTCTTGTCTGTGCCTCCCGAGTGCTGGGATTACAGGCATGAGCCACCACGCACAGCCCATTATAGAATATTTTTAATGGAAATGTTTTCTTTGCTACAAGTAAAATTGACACTGGGGTGGGGATTTAGGTCAGTGGTAACATGCTTGCATGGCAAGCCCAAGGTCCTGAGTTCACTTCCCAGTACTATAAAAAAAAGCACAAAATGGACAGGAGAGGAGATAAAGACTTAAGGAAAAGAAAGGTAAACTCACAGAAAGGCATAGCTGCAGAATGTGAGATGAGTTCCAGGAAAGCCACAGGACTAATTCCTTGTTTCACCAATGACCCCTTAAAGGTTTCAGAAGTTTTCATTATATTCTAGTCTGAGTTGAGAGGTCCTTAACATTTTTTTTTTAGGCAGGGTCCTGCTTTGTAGTTCAGGCTGGCCCTGAAATCACTACGTAACCCAGGCGAGCCTTGAATTCACAGCAATCCTCCTGCCTCTGCTTGAGTGCTGGGATTACAGGTGTGAGTCACCATGCCCAGCATTGTGATAAGGGTACCGGGGATTGAACTCATGACCTTGCAGTTGTCAGGCAGACACTGGAACCACTGGGCTAAACCCTTGCCTAGAGTCCTTAACTCTTGGCCATGTGTGGTTTTTTTGGCATTGACAGGCCTAATGCTTAAAAGGTGAGGGGAGGGGCCAGAGATTTAGCTCAGTGGTTCTAGTGCCCACCTCGAAAGTGCAAGGCCCTGAGTTCGATCCCAGTAACCACATACAATGCTGGGCATGGTGACTCATGCCCACCAGCAATCAATACCACATACCGGGCGTGGTGGCTCACCCCTGTAATCCCAGCACTCAGGAGGCAGAGGCAGGAGGATTGATGAGTTTGAGGCTTGCCTGGGCTACATAGTGAGCTGAGAGCCAGCCTGAACTACAAAGTGAGACTCTGTCTCAAAGAAAAAAAAGGTGAGGGGAAAGATGAGAAAATAAAATTGAAGAAGAGACGTGGTAGTGGGGACAGAATCAGAAAAGAACATGCTGAGGAGATAGAAAGAGAACCCAGGGTAAAGAGGAGGTCTGATGTGTTATAGTTACCTGGTGTATTAGTCCACTTTGTGTTGCTATCACAAAATATTTGAGTCTGGGTACATAAGAGGTAAAGAAGTTTATTTAGGTACTAGGGATTTAACTCAGTGGTTTCAGCATCTGCTTTGCAAGCACAGGTTCCTGAGTTTGATCTACGGTAACCACATACCACAATGCCAGTGGTGGTGGCTCACTCCTGTAATCCCAGTACTCTAGAGGCAGAGCCAGGAGGATTGCTGTGAGTTTGAGGCTTGTCTGGGCTACATAGTGAGTTCAGGGCCATCCTGAACTACAAAGCAAGACCTTGCCTGAAAAAAAAAAGTTTATTTGGCTCACAATTCTGGAAGCTGAGAGGCCCAAACAGTGTGGCACCAGCATTTTGGCATGGTGGGGTAGGTAGAATGTTGGCTGCCACACACCACGGTAGAGAAGTGGAAAGGAAAACATGCTTCTTCCCTTAAAAAAGTCCTGATCCCTTCTGAGGGCATCACGGTACCCTGTGACCTCATCACATGCCAGGCCCCACCTGTTCTGTTCTACTACCTCATCACTGCCATACTGATTATCACCAGGCTCCCTCCACAGGACCTTTCGGGGACATAATCAACCTATTCCCAAGCTCTTGAGTGAGGATGGCTCTGCTGTGCTGGGATTCATCCTTTCATCTCTTACCTCCATTCATCAGCCTGTGTGAATTGTTGCGTTTTTTTTGAGACAGGGTCTCCCTATGTAGTTCAGACTGGCCTTGATCTCACTGTGTAGCATAGACTGCCCTAGAACTTGTGGCACTCCTCCTGCCTCAGCCTTCCAAGTGTTGGAATTACAGGCATGCCCCCCCATGACCAGCTCTGTGTCAGTTGTAAAGAAAGTTACTTGTGATGATTTTTGTGTGATTCTTGTCATTCTGCTGTCACAGTTGCTTTTGGAGGAGGTCATAAACTCAAGCACTCTGAGCGAAGAGGTGAGCAGTTTTGTGGAAATGATTTGGGCAGAAGCTCAAGGTCACCTGGAACACACACTTCTCAAGCCTGTGAACCAGATTAGCCTCAATGATGTAAGTTATGGGTGTCCTTGATACAGACAACCCATTTCCTGATTTATTTGCTTAAATAATAACACCTTTTTATGCTGGTCGGATTGCCCTAGAATTCATTCCTGAGTGTTTTTTCCTCATACCCTGAAGAAAGGGGATACTTAAGAGAACTAAGAGAAGCAAAAGTCAGGAAACTATACAGCTGTACCTGTGCAATGTCATGCTGTTGGTACTGGCTAGGTAGGAACCCAGTGTCTCGACCATAAAGTTTATAGAAAGCCTAGGGACAGGGATAACTTTGGTTCCTAGTTAGCTACTCAGACTCTGACCTGTTTTACAGCAATTCCTTCACTTTTCAGTGGTATTAGGAAAGGAAAATATTGCCGGGCATAAGGGTACACACCTGTAGTCCCAGCACTAGAAGGGTGGGGGATTGCTGCAAGTTTGAGGCCAGCTTGGGCTACATGAGTTCAAGGTCAGCCTAAACTGCAAAGTGAGACCCTGTCTCAGAAAACAAGAACAATTAAAAAAAGAAAAAAATGAAAAGCAAGTACACTTTTAGCCCACCAGAAAATGCTAGGATCTTTCTGATCATATGCTTGCATAGTTACAATCAAAACAAATATCCCCAGTGGTAAAACTTATGCAACTGCCTTATCATATGAAAATACAGGCAGTTTTCTCTTATGGAATTTAAACAACTTATATTGGGGAGAAAAAGCATTCCTGGTGTCAGGTCCACAAAACATTCATGTAATTAGGAACATGACCTGGTTGGTTAGATGTTTAGATGCTTATGTCTTCCTACATTTCTCATGTGAAAAGCAAGTGTCCCACAGTTGCAATAATTTTCCTCTGTTGTATGAATATATATGTATAAATGTGCACACATGTATATAAGTACAAGACTCTGGTTCTTTCCTCTAGTTAAGTTGAGGCAAGTTTTGAAAGTCATCAAGGTATCACTGTCATGACTTAGCTGTCTCTAGTAAATATCATCATTTGCTTATGGCAGCCAGCTTTCCATCACTGTAACAAAGTACCTCAGACAGTCATCCTAAAATGAGGAGAGGTTTCTTCTTGCCCCACTGATATGAGGGGCATGAGGCAATATATCATAGCAGGGATGTATGGCAGACCAAAACTACCTACCTCCTGGGCAGGAAGCCAAATAGAAAGAGGAAGGGGAGGGGCCCCATAGTTCCCTTTAAGGGCACCACTAGTGACCTAGGCCCCACCTATTAAAAGGTCTGCCACCTCTCTGAAACCCAGCTTTAATACCAGGACCTGATAGCACTAGCTATCAGATGGAAAACTGACAGCTATAGTGAGTCCAACAAGGATTCTAGATAATTTTACATATGTCATTCAGTTCTATGGTTATTAAAGTTTAATTTTAATAAACACATATATGACTTTGTATTTAAAAGGTGAGCAAGGCAGAGGGGATTCTTCTTCTAGTAAAGACAGCAATGAAAAATGGAGAACCAACAGAACAATTGCAAATGATGATGACTGAGTTCTACAGATTAATACCTCACAAGGAAGCAGCAACCAAAGATGTTAACTTCAAACTGTTAGCTGAGAAAGAAGACCTGTGCCAGGTAAGCCTCAGTAATAAAGAATTCAGTTTGAAATGGGAGGGGGCACATTTAAAAAACTATGGTGAATAAAGCTAATACAGAATCATAACCATTTTCTCCAAAATTGTGCTAAAAAATTAATTGTTGACCCTTTCATTCTATACTGCCATGGGTCCTTTTAGAAGTTTTCTAAACCATATTTCCACATATGAATGCATTTGCATAGAGACACAAATGCAAAAATCTTTAAGTATTGTTTGATAAAAATAATTTCCAGATCTTGTGATTAATTAAGATTTTTCTTCTGTAGAAGAAATAGTAAAAATTTAGAGGGGATTGTGGTGTTTTTGTTTTTGAAGTATAGACTCACACATGCAGGACAGTTGACCTATCTCTGAGCTATATCTCCAGCCCCATTTAAATTTTTTTTTCTTTTAGTTTTTTGAGACAGGGTCTCACTTTGTAGTTCAGGCTTGTCCTGAACTCACTATATAGCCCAAGTTTGCCTCAAATTCACAGTAATCCTCCTGCCTCTGCCTCTTCAGTGCTGGGATTACGGGTGTGAGCCATCATACCCAGCACTGTGGTATGTGGTACTGGGGTTCAAACTCATGACCTTGCGTTTTCCAGGAAGATGCTGGAACCACTGAACTAAATCCTTGGCCCCCATTTTAAAATTTTTAACAAGTAAGAGTACATTCTAAAATAATAAAAATATGTATAGTAAATGTATAAACCAGTACCACAGTTGCTTATTATCAAGTATCATGTACTGTTCATAATTGTTATTTTATGAATACATATTAATGGTACAAATTAGTGCTATTTTCATGCATATATACAGTACACTGATCATGTCCATCTGTCCCTCTCCCTAGGTCTCCCTGAACAGCACCCTTCCCAAGTCCTAAAAGTCCCTCTACATTTGTTTCTGTCCTCCATCCACTTACCTTTCCTTATCTCTTAGTCATCCAGTTAGAATGGTTATCATAGAAAAGATACAAAATAAGGCTAGGGATTTAGCTCAAGTGGTACTGCGCCTTCCTTGGAAGTACAAGGGCCTGAGTTTGATCTCTGGTGCTGCAAAAAAAAAAAAAAAATTGCGAGTGAGGATATGGACAAATGGGAACCTATGCATACTTGGTGGGAATGTGATTAGTACAGCCATTGTGGAAAATACTATAGAGATTTCTTTAAAAATGAATAATAGAGCCAGATGTGGCATTGTACACTTGTAATCCCAGATACTTGGGAGCCTGAGGCAGGAGGATGGCACATTTGAAGGTGGCTTCTTGGACTACATCTACCATGTAACCTAATAATTCCACAACTGGGAATGTGCCTAGAGAAGGTGGAATCTTTATAGCAAGATACTTTTACCTCCATATTTATTGCAGCATTCTTCGTAGTAGCCAAAATGTGTTTATTCTTTTCTATACCTGGCTGAGCACTAGGCATGTTTATGCCACATATATGTGAGTAACATGTTGCCCTGTCGATGTTATGATGACAACCGTGACCCATCAGATGATAGATATATTTCCTTCATTATGGTCTTCTGGAACCACTGTCATAGATGTAGTCAACCATGAACCAAAACATTCTGTAGTGCATGACTACACAACACCTGGTGTACAGAGCATGCTTCATGATGGCATTGTGTTTTTTATATTTAACATTTTTAGTTTTAGACTGGAAAGAATGAAAATATGCTGATGTCTGACCAGAAAACATGAAGTAGGTTCATCACATGTTATAAAGTCATCCTTTCCAGGAACACAGTATAGACCAGAGCAGGTTATACCCTCAAGACCACATATATCCTTCTTCATTGCTGCTTGCTCACTGCTGAGTTTTACTTCTTCTTTGGGTCATAGTCTGGATCATTTTCCTTATCTCTTCCACTTTTCCCTCCTTTATCTGCTTCTGCTTCTTTGTCTTCATTGTAATCATCGTCTTAGGTACTTTTCTTGTTACCGAGACAAACTATCCAACAACCAAAGTTAAAAGGGGAAAAGTTTATTTAGCTCACATTTTGTGCAAGCTTCAGTCCATAATCAGTGGGTCTAAAGACAGGACAGCACATGGCAGAGGAGCGACAATTCTTGGTTGGCGGAAAGTAGCAAAGCAGCAAGGGAACCTTAACACTGTCTTTCTCCCCCTTTTATCCAGAGTAGGAGGATTAGGGTGGTGCCAAACCAATCAGTGGACTGGTTTTGTAATCACACGGCATTAATCCCAGCAGCACACACTCTAGATTTTGCTCCCTCCAGAAAAAGCCACATATGATTGCAGAGGGCCTTGGGGGACATCTAGACCCAAACCATAGCAGTCATCACCTATAATAGCTTCTCTAAAGTGTAATACCAATCTTGTCATTATAGGCAAGATCCTGTAATGATCCTATAATGCAAGATCCTTCACATAAAATATGGACAATTTCAAGGTCCACAGCAAGGATAGCTTCAGCAGCAGCATCCAGGTCTCCACTCAGGAGCTTCAGGAGGAGTAAAAAAAAATATCAAAGAATCCTTGGAAACTGTTTTAGTCAGAGTACAAACTGTCCCATGTCCCTTTATGTTTTTGAAAAGGTGTTAGAATCCTCTAGTTCAGATCTCATTCTATATGTCTTTGTCAACAGTGTGAAATATTCATTGGGTTCAAAGTAAAATTCTAAGATAAAATTCATAGGCTAGCCAGCATCTGAGAACTTCTCATAATGTCCTTCAGATGCTTCAGAATAGATTCATCATGTACCTAAACCTTGTCACTGACCAATTCAACGTTCTTAAAAAGTCAACAAAAATTCAGGATTTCCCTTAGGATCTTTCTCTACATCGTTTTTCCATCTTCAATCTTGGCCTTTTGTTTGACCTTTTTTTGAAATTTCGTCTTCCTAATCTGGTTTCCATTCATCTTCTTCTATAGGTTCATAAATTGCATTGAGTAGTGAAAAGAAGAGTGAATGCTCTAAAACAAACAAAAAAAATGCAATCTTCCTGCCAGCGTCCTAGGAAAACAGTTGGCTGCTACCATGTCCATTGTTTGTTTGTTTATTTATTTATTTATTTTCCTTTTTTTTTTGGAGACAGGGTCTTACTTTGTAGTTCAGGCTGGCCCTGAGGCAAGCTTCAAACTCAGCAATCCTCCTGTCTCTGCCTCCCGAGTGCTGGGATGACAGGTGTGAGCCACCACGCCCGGCACTGTCCAGTTTATTTTTGAGACAATGTCTATGTTCCTCCAAATGGCCTCAAGCTTCTGGGATCCAAGTGATTCTTCTGTCTCAGCCTCCTGGGTAGCTGTGACTATAGGCATGTGTTATCATGTCTCGGTTTTATTAACTTTAGTACACCACTTACAGGAAATATTGATCAAAAGCTTTGGGGAAGCTGGGCATAATAATGTAAACCCGCAATCCCAACACTTTGGGAGGTTGAAACAAGAGTATTACAAGGGCTGGGAATATAGCTCAGTGCTTAATCCCCAGTACAACCAAAAATAAAAAAAATTTTTTTTAAAAAGCTTTAGGGGCAAAACACTTGATTGTCCCTACCTTTGAAGAAGTGTTAATGTAATGCAAATGTTAATCTTGATACGTGGTGATTCTAACATCTGTGTGCCATCATTTCCACCTACAGCTAATAAGAGACATGGTTAACATCTGTGAAACTCATTTGTCTAAACCCAACCCACCATCTCTCGCCAAATACAGAGCTCTAAGATGCAAAATTGAGCATGTTAATGAGAACACTGTAGAATTTTTAAGGATCAGACAAGAGGTACTGGAGAATAATCACAGGTAAGCAATCAGAGCTGTGGGGGAGAGGAGTTGTTATAGTTGTTTTTTCTGTTTTGTTGTTGTTAGGCAGTGTGAGACACTGAGTTATACTTTTGTTTTTGGGAGCTAGTTTTCCTGTATCTGCTACAACTATACCCAGCCACTCCTCCCTTATAGACTAATTCAGACCTGTCCAAAATTATATTCTTGGGGCTTCATCCATAAAGTCCATTTCTTTTTTTTTTTTTTTTGAGACAGGGTCTCGCTTTGTAGTTCAGGCTGGCCCTGAGCTCACTATGTAGCCCAGGCACGCTGCCGTGAACTCAGCAATCCTCCTGTCTCTGCCTCCCGAGTGCTGGGATTACAGGCGTGAGCCACCACGCCTGGCACTGTGGTATGTGGTATTGATGGCTGGTGGGCGTGAATCACCACGCCCATCATTCTATGTGGTTACCAGATCCAACTCGGGACTTTGCGCTTGTGAGGCAGGCGCAGGAACCACTGAGCTAAATCTCCGCCCCGTAAAGTCCATTTCTAACTCCTCTCACTTCTACTAAGATGGCTGTAGGTTTTTAAATAGGAAATTATATATGTCAATGATTTCACTTTTAACTGGATTGTCTGGTACTAATTAAGGACCTATCAACAGTGAAGGTAAAATCAAGATGGGAATAAGTGGCTTTCTCTAGGGGAAAAAAGGGAAGGAAAAGCAACGTGAAGCCCTGAGGCCTTTGAACACAGTGTGCTAGTGCAGCCTTTGCCTCATTCATCCTCCACCCACCCAAGCATTCAAGTATTTCTGCACCACACATGGGCCTCTCCTAGGGAAAGATTTTGCTACTTTAAAAAACTAGATTTGTTCCATTTCATTTCAGGAATGATGATTTCTTCATAGAAATTTTTCCTAGCTAAGAGTAATGTCTGTGATGATTAATCTTACTTGTCAATTTGGTGAGCTTGAGAGCCATCTAGGGGATTAGTAAGGCTCACTTCTGTGTATCTGGTGGGGTGTGGGGCATGACCTTGGGGATTGTTATTTGGTCCCTGGCTCTCTGGTGCTCTTCTCCTGTGCTCTGCTTCCTGGTGACCATGAGGTGAGCAGATCTGCTCCACCATGACATTCCTGCCTTGGAGCCGGCTGACAGTGGATTCAAACAACTGAACCTGAGAGTAAAACCAACCATCCTCCTTTATGTTATGTGTGGCAGACATTTTTTCCTGGATAATAGAAAGCTAATTGATGCAGTGTTCTTTGCTAAAAGTTTAGAAACCATGTAAAACTGAAGAAAGTTAAACATCACCCCAAATCTCACCACCCAAAGATAATATAACTACTATAAATACTTTAATATACAACACAGCCCAGATTGATTATTTCCCCTTCTGCTCAGCGCTTGGGGTGACTTCTGCTGATTTCTGTGATACATATATCCCCGCTGTGGTCAGTAGCAGGGTATTAGGGATGTCCCTAAGCATGGAACTAAGGAGTGCACACAGCAGGCTCTCATGGCCCTTTTTCAGCCTATAATAGCCACCCTCAGCAGCATCCTCAGTTACAGTGTTTCCCCATCTTGGTCACTCACCCAGAACTACCCATTCACACATTCCCATATTGTGTCTGTTCTGCATTCAGAGTATCTTTTACCCATTAGCTTCCTTTTACCTACACTGCTGCTATCTTTAGGCTAGATCATTATATCTTGCTCACTCTGCTGCCACCTCCTCCTTCACCTTTTCTGCCACTTCTTCCTCACCTTCCATTTTCTTATAACAACTGGTTTGATCTCAAAGGATACATTCTAATGGCATGGTGGTGCACACCTGTAATCCTGGCACTTGGGAGGCTGAGTAACAGGATTCACCTTGGCTATCTAGTGAGTTCAAGGCCAGCCTGAACTACAGAGCAAGACCTTGTCTCAAAGTGCCAGGGGTGGCGGTGTGGGAGGGATTGTAGCTCAGTGGTGGCAAGCCTGCCTGGCCAAGCACAGTGTCTCAAGTTTGATCCCTGGTAGAAGGGAAAAACACACAGAGAAAAATACACATTGTGTTATACTATGTTGCAATAAATGTCCCTTACTCTGAATCTGATTGGTTTCTTTAGCACATAAAACAAGATATGGGATGCTGTTATTATGTTACCTTATTAGAATGAAAACTGCAGTGACCATGTTACTTTATTGCCACTATCTAGGTTATTCAATACAGATTATGTTATTGAGTGAATGAACTCATTGAATCTGGTGTCATGCATATAAGCATATGAGTAGATCTGTATATTCTCTGTTATACAATTGATAAAGTGTTTTTTGTTGTTGTTGTTGTTGTTCTTAGTTTTTAAGTTTTTTTGAGTCAGGCTTTCACTTTGTAGTTCAGCCTGGGCCTGAACTCTCTTTGTGACCCGGGCTAGTCTCAAACTCACAGCAATCCTCCTGCCTCTGCATCCTGAGTGCGGGGATTACAGGCATGAGCCACCACACCTGGCCTTCTGTTTTCTAATAATGTAATTGTTAATGCCTTATAGTATTGCCAAGATACATTGTGTTGTGATTCATTAAATTGGTTCCCTGGCAATGGACATTTGAGCCTTTTGGGGGTTTCTTCTTAAATAATGATTTTTTTTTTGTTTTGCTTCTAATTATGCAATCTCAAAGTTTTTCTCTAATTCTTATAGCAAAATTCCAATAGATGTCTTAAGGATATTTAGAGTTGGCAGAGTGAATGAAGCCACAGAGTTTTTGAGCAAACTTGGCAACGTGAGGCCCTTGTTGCATGGATCGCCTGCACAAAACATTGTAGGAATCTTGTCCCGGTAAGAGTATAGCCTCTTTGTCTTTCTAAGGTTTTTTTTTTTTTTTTTTTTTGAGACAGGGTCACGCTTTGTAGTTCAGGCTGGCCCTGAGCTCACTATGGAGCCCAGGCAAGCCTGGAACTCAGCAATCCGCCTGTCTCTGCCTCACGAGTGCTGGGATTACCGGCATGAGCCACCGAGCCCGGCACTGTGGTATGTGGTATTGATTGCTGGTGGGCGTGAGTCACCACACCCAGAGAGGCATTCTTTTCTTTTTTTTTTTTTGAGACAGGGTCTCGCTTTTGTAGTTCAGGCTGGCTCTGAGCTCACTATGTAGTCCAGGCAAGCCTCGAACTCAGCAGTCCTCCTGTCTCTGCCTCCCGAGTGCTGGGATTACAGGCGTGAGCCACCACGCCTGGCCATTCTTAAGATGATGCAACCAGCACCTGTCCTGCTAAAATTAACCTATGATAAAAGATTCCTTTTTCTAGCACATCTTTCTAATGCCCTTTTCTTTTCAGAGGTTTACTTTTACCCAAAGTTGTTGAAGAACGTGGAGTGCAAAGGACAGATGCTGGAAATCTGGGGAGTGGTATTTATTTCAGTGATTCGATCAGGTTAGTATGCTCTATCTCATATCAGTTATTGATACCCATCACCCAGGAGTCACACTACTAGATCTGCTGTCTGTTTTCCTTCAACTCTTTTTTGGTGAAGGGTTTTTTCACCCATAACACCGTTGATAAAATCCAACCAGTTTTCTCAGTGGTGTACATAGAAGCATCTTTTGTGGTATATATTTGGGAAAAATATATTTGAAATCATTTTAGTCATTATACTCTTCTTAGAGGTTATCATGTATATTTTTCTCACTGAGTCTTCTCAGTGGCCTCTAGTAAGTCTTGTTACTATCCCCACAACCCAGATGAGGATCGTTTTTTTTTATTGGTACATTGTGTTGGTATGTTATATATACACATCACAATTACACTCCACATTGAGAATTTGTACCAGTATATATCAGATGAGGATCTTGCCTCAAAATGTACAGCTAAAATGGGATGCAAGGTCAGGCATGGTGGTGCACATCTATAATTCCAACGCTCAGGAGCCTGAGGCAGGAGGAGTACCATGGTCAAAGCCAGTCTTACATAGTAAGTTCAAGGCCAGGTTGAATTACAAAGTAAGACCCTGTCCTAAAAAAGCAAAAAGGAAGAGAGGGATGTAGGATGAGCTGAACCTTTGCAGTCTTTCTCCAGAGCCAGTATCCTTGCTTCTGCAGCCCACGAACTCCTTCCATTCTTAAGCAAAACGCTTGTATATGGACTTGGTTTCATTCTTACTCTTTAAATATTTCTATTATACATTCCTATGTACAAAATAGTACAAGGTAAAATTTTTAGGTACTGCCATGTTTTTGTGGGCATTCAGCTAATTCTAATGAAGCTGAAGCCCTCACTGGCTGTTGCAGAGTAGCTTCAGTGGGGAAGTCTGAAAAGAGATGGCTAGGGCTTCCACACCCTAGGTCCAGTCCATTTTCTCCTGGTTTTCCTTGTTGAAAAAAAAGATGTTCTTTGGATTCCTGTATTGAGGGAGTGGAGAGAAGGAAGGAGACACAGATTGAGAGGGCAAAGCTACAGCTGGGTTTGGTGGAGAGGATTTCAATGTGTTTTAAATTAAGGGGAAGCACTCACCTCCGGGAGGAAATGGATAGCAGGAATGGGGAACCTGGTTCTTTTTCTAAAAAATGCAAGTCTTAGGGTGTGGAATGAAGAAAGTGTTCCTGGCAATGCTTTGACATTTTGGATTTGACCTTTAAAAAATGTACAAGTGTGGGCCAGAGGGTTAGCTCAGTGGTTCTGGCACCTGCCTCACAAGCGCAAGGTCCTGAGTTCGATCCCCAGTAACCACATATAATGCTGGGCGTGGAGACACGCCCACCAACAATCAACACCGCATACCACAATGCCGACGTGGTGGCTCACACCTGTAATCCCAGAACTCAGGAGGCAGAGACAGGAGGATTGCTGAGTTCGCGGCGGCTTGCCTGGGCACCATAGTGAGCTCAGGGCCAGCCTGAACTACAAAAGCAAGACCCTGTCTCACCAAAAAAAAAAATAAAAAAATGTACAAGTGTTGGGCTGGAGATTTAGCTCAGTGGTTCCAATCCCCGGTAACCACATACAATACTGGTCAGTTGTGGTGGCTCACGCCCACTGGTAATCAGTACCACATACCACAAATCGTGGGCTGCGTGGCTCAAGCCTGTAATCCCAGCACTCAGGAGGCAGAGGCAGGAGGATTGCTGAGTTCAAGGCTTGCCTCAGCTACATAGTGAGCTCAGGGCCAGTCTGAAATACAAAGTGAGACTCTTTGTCTCAAAAAAAAAAAAAAAGTTGAAAAATGATGCCTGTTATGCCCAAATCCCAACAAATGACAGTCTCTCAGGACACAACATGATCTTAAAGTCCAACCAAGAGCTTTATTACCCAGCTGGGGGCCCATTCCTCCACTTTGAGGAAGGTGCCCATTTAGTCCAAAGCACTGTATTTAAAGGTAAAATTTACTACCCCCTCCACCTGTTACCAGATGGTTTCTATGCAGGAGAGATTAGATCATTCAATTGTTAAAATACAGAAGTGAGGGCCGGAGGGTTAGCTCAGTGGTTCCAGCACCTGCCTCACAAGCACAAGGTCCTGAGTTCGATCCCCAGTAACCACATAGAATGCTGGGCGTGGAGACTCACGTCCACCAGCAATCAATACCACATACCACAGTGCCGGGCATGGTGGCTCATGCCTGTAATCCCAGCACTCGGGAGGCAGAGACAGGAGGATTGCTGAGTTCGAAGCTTGCCTGGGCTACATAGTGAGCTCAGAGCCAGCCCGAACTACAAAGCGAGACCCTGTCTCAAAAAAAAAAAAAATGCACAAGTGAGTCATTACAGAAGGTAACAGCAATGCTTAGATCACTGGTTACTTTAGAATAGTGCATTTTAAAAGCATACAATCTGCAGCGTGTGCATCGGTTGGGTGGACAGTTTCCAAGGAGACAAGTACTGGGTTCACAGGGAGGTCATAGGGCACAAAGTAGAGGTTTTTAACAAAATGGCAGTTTTTATGTCAAATTGGGTCTTACAGTGCCCCCTAGAATATTCTTTAATCTGTACTCCTAGAGAAAAGATGTACTAATGCTACTAATTCCCAAAGAAAAGGAAACAGAATCTCTCATTTGGGTATCGTTTTTTACTTATTTATTTATGGATTTTTTGGTATAGAGTCTCACTGTGTAGCCCAGACTGGTCTCTAATTAGTGCTGGGATTACAGGTGTGCACCACCATACCTGGCTGAAGTTTTTTTTTTTCCACATTTGGATTCAGAAGGCACTGTGAGAATACAATGGCTATCTTTCCCTTTGAGCAGTTCTTACTTGGTACTTAGTGCCTTTTCTGAACTTCAGTACAAAAAGCTCAATACAATTTTTCCAAATTAATAAAGTGGACCATTTTTTTTTCCTTATTAACCACTCTGGCATTTACTATAGCATAATATGTATATTTTAGCTAATAGAGATTTAGGGGAGCAGAATAGTTTGTTTCTTCATAGGAACAAAGTGCATTGAGAACTGCATGATTAAGGACATTATATACTTTTATTATATTAGAGTATTTTGCATTGCTGGGATTGAACCCAGGGCCTTTGTATTGAGCTACATTCCCATCACTTTTTGTTTTTTATTATTTTGTGACAGTGTCACACTAAAATGCTAAATTGTCCAGGCTGCTTCGAATTTGTAATCCTTCTTGAGCCTCCCAGAGTGCTCAAGATATATTTAATTATGGGTGTGTGTCACCACACCCAGATTTATATCAAAAATTTTAAATGGGTCTGAGTATGTTTCTCCATGGTAGTGTGCCTACCTATCATATTTGAGGCTCTGGCTTCAATCTCTAGCAGTGCAAAACGATTTATTCAAGTAAGGCCATGAACTTCTAACTTGAATCTTTGGAGAAATTTCAGTAGCAATAAAATTTAGAATGGTTTACTAGGAAAGTTTTTTTTTTTTTTTCCCCAACAATGTAGGTTGAATATCCCTTATCTGAAAGGTTTGGGAACAAAAATTTTTAGATTTTTTTTCCAGATCTGGGGATATTTCTGTTGCATAATGAGCTATCTTGAGGTTGGGATTTCAGGTCTAAACATGAAGTCTATTTATATTCACACCTTTTTTTTTTTTTTTTGCAACAGGGTCTCACTTTGTAGTTCAGGCTGGCCCTGAGCTCACTATGTAGCCCAGGCAAGCCGCCGTGAACTCAGCAATCCTCCTGTCCCTGCCTCCCGAGTGCTGGGATCACAGGCGTGAGCCACCACATCCGGCATTGTAGTATG
>PVIC010022347.1:0-20875 GCA_004025085.1 Thryonomys swinderianus | reverse complement strand
GCAAAAAAAAAAAAAAAAAAAAAAAAATCCAACTCTCAGGCTAGATCCCTGCTCAGAGGGTTTGCTTGGGGGCATAATGCTGTCCCAGGCCAGGGAATCAGAAGCTGCTGAGTTCGGGTTAGTTGCCCCACAAAGAGCCAGTTTAGTTTATAGCTGTACATCCATTGGAATCACCTGGAAGCAGGAGAGAATAGATAAATAATTATCCCTCAGTATCTATGGAGAGGTTTCTAGGACTGCAGCGGCAGATACCAATATCCAAAGATGATCAAGCCTATTAAAGAAAATGGCATAGTATTTGCATAAAACCTATGCATATTCTCTTGTAGATTTTAAATCATTTCTCAATTATGTATATCTAATACAATATGAATCCTGCCTAAATAATTGCTATATTGTACTGTTTAGTGCATAATGGAAAGGAAAGAAATCTGGACATGTTCAATGCACAAACAACCATCATAGATGTATTACCTACGTATGCATAGGTGCACATTGCTGGAGCTGGAGGACTGATGACATGCTGGGTCACAGCAGGCTGTGCCCACCCATCACCTCCTTTGAGTAGATTCAACCTCATACTCCTCAGGCACCAAATTCAAGTTTTGCTTTTTGGACCATTGTGGACTTTTTTG
Source organism: Thryonomys swinderianus (assembly GCA_004025085.1). NCBI lineage: Eukaryota > Metazoa > Chordata > Mammalia > Rodentia > Thryonomyidae > Thryonomys > Thryonomys swinderianus. The sequence continues at coordinate 20,240 of PVIC010022347.1, read as the reverse complement.
GGAAATACATTTGGTCTGAGGCTGGTTGAGTTCATGGATGCAGAACCCAGAGATATGGAGAGCCAACTGTGTGCAGTGATCATATATACCTGAGGAATACCTGAGACCTTAACAGCTCTAGTAGTATAACACCCTTTTCCCATTCCCGGTACTGGGGTTTGAACACAGGGAGCACTGAGTTACATCTTCAGACCTTTTTCTTTTCCTTTGAGACAGGGTCTTGCTAAGCTGCCCAGGCTGGCCTTGAACTTGTAATCCTCCTACCTTAGCCTCTTGATAGCTGGGATCACTGGCGTGTGCTACCATGCCCAGTTGATACTAGTAACTCTTAAAAACTCCTTGTTGTTGTTCGTGTGTAGCAAGGTGAAGCCTCCCTGTGCTGAAGGTGCAGGGAATGCAATGTTGAAAGAACCAGATCTATTATTTGGAGTGAATTATGAGCCACATTTTAGGTAGAATGTGCTGTCTCTGAAGATGGCTTCCAGACACTTACTCATAACATCGGAAGTTCAGCTGCTGCTATGTGCATCCCTACAGCGGTCCTCACAGAGCTGGTCTAAAGCCTGCCCCATCTGGAGCTTCAGTAGTGCTCCCTCTGATGTGTAAGTCTGAATCATTGGAGCAGATTGGGGCTGGAAATCCGGATTGCCTCAGGTTGGGGTTAGAAAGTGAAATTCTAACCGTGGATGGGGAAAGGACCAGGAAGCCAAAGGACTGGCTTTTGGAGGGCTTCTGGGGACCCCCAGTATTTATTGGGGTCTTTTTGTTTCTCAGAGGTTAGTTTCTTGTATTGCCATGTTTGTCCTCTTCAAGTCAGGTCCCACTGCACCCTGGGAAGGTGAGCCAGCATCCCTTGCGAGGTTAGGCCAGTTACCCTCCAGCCACTGGCAAGGAAAAGTCCTGGAAGAGGGAGTATCTTGTCTGCCATGTTTCTTTGAATCCTGCTCAGCCTCAGGAATCCTTTGCTCCTGACCAACCTCACCTGGGCTGAGCAGGGTGCAGGGGGGAAAGGAGAGTTAACAGAGGGCTCTGCAGGTGGGGTGGGGCTGAGGGGGCCACGGGAGGAAGGCTAGAGTGGAGGGAGAAAGAAGGGCCAGGAGGCAAGAGAGAAAGGAGGGCCAGCAGATCTCTGCCCCCGCATTCCTTCCAGATTTTTTGTTCGTTCCCTTGGTTATAGAAGAATAGCAATTAGCAAATTCAGTAAAAAGAGCCAGAAATGGAGACTGTTTGCACATTTGGGGGCCAAGATGCATTAAGGAAGGAATGTGACCAGAACTATATATAACCCCTCTCTTGGCCCACCCACCTGTCCGGCCGGGTGAGCGATGGCCTGTTTGTTCTGGGCTGGTATGTGGCTCGTTTCACTCCGGGAGCCCACCCTCTGGACCCGAGCCTCGCTGCCAGTAGCTCTCCGTGACCATATATGGTAAAATGATATATGTGATAAAAAGAAGCCAAATTCTACAGTTGCGTCAGCCCCGGGAGCATGCAGCCTGCCCGGCTGGAAACCCCTCGCAGCCCCTCTCTGCCCCTCTTTACTCCGGAAACCAAAGGCGCCCCGTGATTGGCTGAACGGTGGAGGTGGGGAGGGCGGGCCCCTTTCGGGCTCCAGTCTCCACTGAGGGCGAGTTGGATTTGAAGGCTTGTGTAGGTGGGAGAGTGTTAAGTGGGTCAGAAGGTTTACAGTATGTTTGACCTTGGCTTTACGGCGGGCTAACTCACATTCTTTCTAGAAAAGAGCGGTGCTGTGCCAATGTGCTTGTGGGGACAGGGCTGGATGGTGAGGTGGGATACAGTCCCAACCAGGTTCTCACTTCTAGTTCCTCGACCCCCAACATCCCTTCATTTGCCTTGAACCTTGACCCAACAGGGCAAAAGATCAGTTCAAGTATCTTACCTGGAGGGGAAAAATGAAATGCTCACACCCACACGCCCCCTCTCCCTACGTTTTTTCTTCCCCTCTTCTCTGCTTCGTAGTCAGGCCCAACCACGCCTGCGTAGGGACCTGCAGGGATTGGCACTCTGGGCAGTCCGGGCTCTGCGCGGGACTACGGCTCTCGGGCAGCTCACCCGGGAGAAGTGGACAGCTGCCGTCGGGGCACCCGGCCAAACACAAGGGCTGGAGGAAGCTTCTGGGAGGAAGTGACACTTGAGCCCTCGATGCGAAGGACAAGCAGTAGTTAGCCTAGTGATTGGGACAGAACCGGCCGAAAAGAGCGCTGGAGAGCAGGCGAGCCCGAGGAGCCAGACTCAGAGTGGGGGTCCGGGGCTCTACGCCTCCTCGCCACTCACCGCTGAGGCCACCCCTCTCCCTAGCAAATGCACACGTGCCCAGAGGCCGGCCGGGGGGGGGGGCGCGCACACACACACACACACACACACACACACACACACGAGCGCGCGCTCAGGAATGACCACAGAGGTGCCTGCTGGATGCACATCGCACAAGCAATGTGTTTAGCAGAGAGGAAGAGAAGAAAGCCGAGGGCTTTCAAAGAGGAACCAGGGGTGGGAGGCTGGCATGGCAGAAGTTCTGCCGCGAAGGGGAGAGGGTGGTGGGAAGCGTGTGGGTGGGAGGGGGGGGCTGATGGGCCGCAGGGCCACACTAGCAGGCACAGACAGGAGAGGAGACAGCTGGTCAGCCCAGCCTCCCCCGCACCGGGCTTCACTCGTGTCTATCCGCACGTGTACACGGGCCCAGCGCCCTCTGCAACACACCTCCCCCGGGCTGGTGGCCGGGAAGAACACTGGCTCCTCCTCTAGCTCCGCTTTCTGGGTGAGCAAGGAGTCTGGGACCCTGGCTGCCGGAGGCCCAGAGTAAATGCCCTGTTGGGGAATAGGGCTTTGGTGCTCTGTAGTGAGCACACACTCACCAGCTGTGCCCCTTGACACTCCGCAGGGATTTGAGCCGACCTGTGTCCACGGTACAGTCAGAGGGGAAGGACAAGATTTAGGAGTCAGTCAAGGCGTTGGCTTCACAGGACACCCTCTCAGGTTCCCTTCCCTGTCCTCTTTTGGGAATCTTGGCAAGATGAAGCCGCATATGACCAGGGCTGGTGCAGCATGAGGACGGCCCAAACCCAGCCTCTGAGCCTTACATCATCGCGTTCACTACGTTCCATTCAGAGCCAGGAGGAAGTGAGGACCGTCCTCGTGCTAGGGGTGGAGCCCTTGCACATGGCAGGCAAGCGCTCTCCAAGTGAGCTGGATCCCAGCTCTAAGTGTCATTCTGGGAGGTTGGTTACCATAGTTGGTACATTTGGGGTAACTTGTCACAAAGTTATCGCGGATTGGGCCGGAGGGTTAGCTCAGTGGTTCCGGCGCCTGCCTCGCAAGCGCAAAGTCCTGAGTTTGATCCCGGTAACCGCATACAGTGCCGGGCGTGGTGGCTCACGCCTGTAATCCCAGCACTCGGGAGGCAGAGACAGGAGGATTGCTGAGTTCAAGGCTTGCCTGGACTACATAGTGAGCTCAGAGCCAGCCTGAACTACAAAGCGAGACCCTGTCTCAAAAAAAAAAAAAAAAGTTATCGCTGATTGATACAGGAGTAGATACCCCTGAAGGGTACTTGGGCACAGGATGGCAGACAGGGGTCCATATAACACAGGATTCCCTCCATTACAAGAGATTTCAACCTTCGTGTCAGTCAGCTTTCTGACACTGACATGGATACCTGAGATAATCAAGTTAGAAGGAGAAAGGTTTATTTTGGCTCACAGTTTTAAAGATTTCGGTCCACCATTAAGTGGCTCCTGTGGTCTGGCCCTGTGGGAGCGTGCCATGGTCAGTACCGGGGATTGAACACGAGGCTGCTGTACCACTGAGCTACACCCCCAAGGCCTTTGAAAATTTTATTTTGAAACAGAATCATGAGTGGATTGGGATGGTTTTGAATCTGTGACCCTCCTGCCTCAGCCTCATGAGTACCTGGGATTACTGGTAGGTGTGTGCCACCACACCTGACCCAATCACCATTTTACCTGGCTCCTTGATTGTGGTAGACAAAGGTGATCAGTTTCTCCTTCAAGTCACCTGGGTTCCTCTCTCTCCCTCCCCCTCTATCTTTCTGTCTCTGACTCTCTCCCTTCCCGCTCTATCTTTCTCTCTCTCTCTCCCTGTCTCTCTCTCCCCTCCCTCCTCTGAGCTCATTTCCGCCTCTGAGCTTCCCTGCCTTCGGTGTCCAGTGACGGTTCTTCAAGGCGCAGCCCCGGAGCTCCTGTTATGCACTGTGCACCGTCTCAGCCGGCAGTTCCTCCTGCCACTCACCCAGGCTCTTCTGTTGCTATACAGACCTCTGTGACTGCTGTGCGAATCGTGCCCCACCCTCATCTCCTTCCAAGACCGTGTTAGGACTCCCCACCCCCTCGGGACACAGTCATGACTCTGAGTATAAGTGGCACATGTCACTGTGTCACTTTAGGACAGAAGCTTCCAGAGTCTGTGCACTGTCTGCTCTGTCCCCTTTCTGTCTAATCACCATGAAAGCAGGTGTTGAGGTAGACATGTCATCAATCTAGGCGGCGGGTGTCTGTGACAAGCACAGTCTTCCTTTCGCTCTGTCTAGTACGTGGGGCATAGGAACAAATAGATCTTGTTGAATTAAAATGCTGGGCTTTGGGGCAATATGTTTATGGGTCTGTTTACTTATAGTGTCTTTGTTGTTTGCTTCTAGTCTCATGAAACAAATTGGGAAGTGCCCCACCCACTTTATTTTCTGAAGGAATTTGGGTAAAATTAATGTTATTTCTTTTTCCAATGTCTCATAAAATTCACCAGGAAAAATAGTTGGGCCTCTGTGTGTGTGTGTGTGTGTGTGTGTGTGTGTGTGTGTTACTGAGGATGAAATCCAGGCCCTCACATAGGCTAGGAAAGTGTTCTACTGCTGAACACAGGAACAGCCCTTTTAAAATTTTATTTTGGGACAGAGTCTTGCTGAGTTGTCCAAATCAGGCTTAAATTTTGATGCTCTTGCCTCAGCCTTCCAAATAAGTGTGAATTCAAGTGTGTGCACCACATCTAGCATCTTTTAAAACAAAATAGTTTTATTGGGATATTATTGACATAAAAATTATATGTATTTAAAATGTTCAACCTGATGTTTTGATATATTGTATATCTTGAATTGATTATCACAATCCTGCTGATTAATGTATCTGTTCTTTTCTTTTTTCTTCTTCAGTTTTTTGAGACAGGGTCTCATTTTGTACTTCACACTTGTCCTGAACTCACTCTGTAGCCCAGGCTAGCCTCGAACTCACAGTAGTCCTCCTGCCTCTGCTTTCTGAGTGCTGGAATTAAAGGTGTGAGCCACTAAGCCTGGGCCTGTGGTATGTGGTACTAGGGATCGAACTCGGGATCCCTAGTTCCAGGCAGAAGCTGGAACCACTGAGCCAAATCATTGATCTTAATGTAACTATTCTTTCCTTTTCTTCTTTTTAGACAAGATCTTACTATGTATGTAGCTCAGGCTGGGCCTGAACTCATGATCCTCCTACCTTGGCCTCCCAAGGGCTGGAATTACAGGTGTGTGCCACCATGCCTGACAATGGATCATGTGTGTGTGAATGTATGTGTGTGTATATTGAGAAGGTTTAACTTAATATCTACTTTTTTTGGACTTGGGGCTTTCTTTATGTGAAAGAATAAAGAATTCAGTGTTTTCATTGGGTAAAGTTACAGAGTTCTAGCTTCATCTTATGTCAATTTTGATAAATTGTTGTTTATCAAACAATTTGCCCATTTTATCTGAGTTGCCTCCATCCCTCTCCTTGATCAATCAGGCTACTAGTTTACTGATTTTATTAGTATTTTTGATAAACTAAATTGGCTTTGTTAATTTCTCTGGCTCTCTGTTTCCTATGTCACAAATATTTTCTTTTAAAATTAATTTTCTTTCTACTTACTTTAGCAATAAGTGGGTCTAAAGGAAATAAGATTGGGTAGGAGGAGCTTTAGACTTTAGGAGAGCTCTGAGAAGGGCTCAGTCAAGTCCACAGAACATTCCAGAGCAAAGACTATCCATTAAAATAGTTCTCTCTTGGGCAGGGATGACCACCCTGTGGTGATTAGGCTCTACTCATTTATTGGCTCAGAGCCTGGGAGGGCCGTGGGTGTGACATGGTGGTCAGTTGAGCTGAAGGTATGGCAGTTGGAAACTGTCAATCATGTCCATTACAAGAGGGTCCCTGGAGGGTACTCATGACTAGTGCCCCTCCCTAACCAGATCACACGCCAGATCAGTCCTCTTCCCTTTGATGCACATGCTCATAGGGCCATGTGCCTTCCTTTCAGAGAAGGAACGTGGTAACTGGGCTATTATTGTACCACAGGTGGCAACATTTTTACTTATGTTCTGGCAGTCCTTGAGAATGGAGTCAGAGGCCTTGCTCACCGTTTTGTCTCCCATGCATCGCCTGGTGTGTTCAATAAATCTTTGCTGGAGAAATGACAGAATGGCTGACTGAATGCTAGCAAATTCACTCTCTGAATTCTCTGGTTCCAGTTCTCCAAGTGGAAATCCAGCTCATCGTTTCTACACAGGTCATGGGGCACCAACAGACTGCCCACCTGGAGCCTGACGCTGACCCCATCCAGTCTGTTATGCCGGGAGGGCAGCTGCGTGGTACAAATCTGGGTGTAACAATGGATTGGTCTAGAATGATATTTCTGAAACCCACAAAGTCTTTGGCTATCTTTCCCTCATAAAGGTGGTGGCACTCCTGCATCTGACTTACTGTAGGGACTGGCTACAGTTGTGAGGAGCAGTACAGGTACCTACACTATAAACCTCTTTGTACTGGAGGCTGCATATTCCCAAACAGTACCCTTTTACTCTTCCCACCCCTCCCCAGACCCTGCTTTTACCTTTCTTCTTTCCCTCCTTCCCTCCTTCCTTCCTTCCTCCCTCCCTCTCTCTCTTCCTTCCTTCTTTCCTTCCTTCCTTTCTTTCTCTCTTTCCTTCCTTCTTTCTTCTTTTTGTTTTCTGGCACCAGGAATTGAACTCAGATGCTATGCTGCTAAGCTACATCCCTGGCTTTTTTGTTGTTGTTGTTTTCTTTTTGGTGCCTAGGATCAAATTCAGGACCTTGTGCTTGCCAGGTAGATATAGCACCACTGATCTACATTCCTCCCCCCTCTTTTTTTTTTTTTTTTTTGCTTTTTGAGACAGGGTCTCACTTTGTAGTTCAGGTTGGCCCTGAGCTCACTATGGTGCCCAGACAAGCCTCCGCGAACTCAGCAACCCTCTTGTCTCTGCCTCCCGAGTGCTAGGATTACAGGCATGAGCCACCACGTCCGGCATTGTGGTATGCGGTGTTGATTGTTGGTGGGCGTGTCTCCATGCCCAGCATTATATGTGGTTACCGGGGATCGAACTCAGGACCTTGCACTTGCTAGGCAGGCGCTGGAACCACTGAGCTAACCCTCTGGCCCTCCCCACTCTTTTTTGAGACAGGATCTCACTGTATGTTGTTCAGGCTGGCTTTGAGCTCATGGCAATCCTCTTCCTCAGTGCTGGGATTACAGGCATGACTGTCAAGCCTGGACAGGTCCATTTTCTCAGATATGTTTCAGCTGGTTCAAAAGCAGCATCTCAGGGCTGGCAACTTCTTCCTGGAGCTTAGTAATGTGAATGGACAATATAGTATAATGTTAAAGACCACAGGCTTTAGATTCTCTGGTTTGAATCCTGGCCCCTTTGCTTCTAAGCTATAGGACTCTGGGCAAGTTGCCTAACCTCTGGGGGTCTCAGTTTTTTACCAGTGAAATAGAGTTTGAAAATTGCAAAACCAAATAGGCTGTTACACTAACATTAAGCAGAATGTCTCAAGTAGTGGCTCAGAATTCAAGGCACATGAAGTCAAGAAACCCAGTTTTCCCCAAACTTGGCAACCAACATGTACTGCAGGGCCCCACGTGGCATCCTGGTGTTATGCGGAAAGCAATTTGGGAACCACTGCTACAAGGCTTTTGCTTTAATCTTTAGATCACTGTGTACCTTCAAAATTACTACAAATAAGAGCCAGATGGCTTTGGCCTTCTGCAGAATCATTCTGAATTAAGTCTAGGGGTTATGTCTCTGGACTTTGCTGAAGGAAGTTGGAGCTTTGTAATGTGTCTGTGCAGAGATGTTGTGGATGACATTGTGTGGGGCCCCCTCTGTCATGGTAAAGGGTGCTTCCTCCAGGAAAGACTGGGCATGACCCTAGAGACATGAAGTTTAGGTGCCTGTAAAAGTAGAGCTTCTAGATGCCAGCTCACTCCATCTCTTCATCTGTTGATGAGAAAAGGCTCAGATGAAAGTCAGGCGACTTGGCCAAGGACATGTGGAGAGAGAGCAGAGCCTAGAGCTTGGGACCAGCTGCTATACTTTGAATAGATGCCTCCTGCTTAGAACTGAGCATATGAAGCACTGTCCAGTGGGGCCTGGGAGGTTCTCTGGCTGCTCCTGGCTCTGTCTCCTGACTCATCTATGTGGAAGGAGGTGTGGGGTAGGCGCATGGCTGAAGGTCAGGGGTTAATGGTTCTGTGTCCAGATGGCAGGCAGCTGGGCTGAGGCACACACCAAATATTGCTTCCTCCTTTTTCTGGTAACTCTGAGGACGCAAAGGCAGGAAAGGAACTCACCACAGATGGAAGGGAGACCAGAAAGAATTTGGAATGGGACCAAGGGACCCACCTCTTAGAAAATGAAGGAAAAATGTTTTCTGCTTAGAGAGAACGTTAAATATGAGAAGGAACAGGGATAGGGTCCTTTCAGGTTAGACTGGTGGGCTCTGGCGCGTTTCTTGGCTATGACAGATCATACCAAGTCACGTTTCTAAGACAATGAGGGAAGCAAATGGGAACAACAACATTCACCGTGATAAGAGGTGGCTTTTGCAGGCAGGGCCAAGCCAGACACATTGAGCTCAAAGATCAGAAGTTTAGAGGCCAATTCTAAATTTAGGGTTCAATTTTTGAGGAGGCTAAAAGGAGCTCTCCTAGCATGATGTGTGTCCAAAGAATAGAAGATACAGATCCCAAAGAACTACAATAGAGAGGGGACGGGATGCAGCCAGAGAGGCCAAAATGAGATCAACCAGGCTCTGTTTCTTTTCTTCTTTTTAAACCTTAATATCTTTTTAAAGTAAGAGCTTTGAAGGAACTGAATGTGACATCCCCTTTTCTCTCTGTCGCTTTTTTGAAATGCTCTTACTGACAAAGACCCTTAGAACAACTCAAAATGTGCGAGAAAGCAAAATGAAAACCCTCATCTTCTCTTCCATACTCATCCGAGTCTTACCCAGTGTACAGCAAGCTTCACTGCCCTTGGAGAGGACTTTGATGGCAGGAAGAATGCAGGTGACCCACCAGAGTGGACACTTTGTTAGGTCAGGCCAAGTGACAATTCATGAGATTGATGCCATTGTGACAGTTAATCTTTTTTTTTTTTTTTTTAGTTTTAGTTTTTTGAAGCAGGGTCTTGCTTTGTAGTTCAGGCTGGCCCTGAGCTCACAATGTAGCCCAGGCAAGCCTTGAACTCACAGAAATCCTCCTGCCTCTGCCTCCTGAGTGCTGGGATTACAGGCGTCATTCATTACTCCTGGCATTGTGGTGAGTGGTACTGATTGCTGGTGAGTCACCACACCTGGCATTGTGGTGTGTATTTACTGGGGATCAACCTGAGACCTTGCTCTTTCGAGGCAGACACAGGAACCACTGAGCTAAATCCCCACCCCGTGACAGTTAATCTTTATTGTCATTTGGATTAGATTAGGAGATTCCTAATAAGAGGATTGGGCTGATGAGTTCCTAGTGATATGGCCATTGTGAGGTGGAGTGAGGTCCTGAGCATGCCTTTGAAGAGGGTCTTTTCCTGGGCTGTTTCTCTTTCTCTCTGCTTCCTGGCTGCCATAAGGTGAGATCTCCTTCACCATGCCCTTCTGCCAAGATATTTCTGCTTTAGAACAAGCCAACTGTGGTCTGAATTTCTGAATCCATGGGCCAAAATAAACCTTTCCTAGCCTAGTATATGGCACATGTCTGTAATCCCAGCAAGAAATAGAAGATTTATAAATTCAAGTCCAGCCCGAGCAAGCTATCAACTTAGTGAGACTCTGTCTCAAAATAAAAAAATACATTAAAAAAAAAAGGACTGGAGGGTCAGAGATTTAGCTCAGCATTTCTGGTGCCTGCCTAGCAAGTGCAAGATCTCTGGTTCAATTCCCAGTAACCCACATACAATAGTATTGGGCAGGAGGATTGCTAAGTTCTAGGCTTGCCTGGGCTACATAGTGAGCTCAGACCCAGCCTGAACTACAAAGCAAGACCCTGTCTCAAAAAAAAAAAAGACTGGAGGGCCGGAGGATTAGCTCAGTGGTTCTGGCACCTGCCTTGCAAGCGCAAGGTCCTGAGTTTGATCCCCAGTAACCACATATAATTCTGGGCGTGAAGACACGCTCACCAACAATCAACACCGCATACCACAATGCGGGACGTGGTGGCTCACGCCAGTAATCCCAGCACTTGGGAGGCAGAGACAGGAGGATTGCTGAGTTCGTGGTGGCTTGCCTGGGCTCCACAGTGAGCTCAGGGCCAGCCTGAACTACAAAGCGAGACCCTGTCTCAAAAAAAAAAAAAAAAAGACTGGAGATATTGCTCAGTGTGAAAATATTAGGTTCAATCCATAGTATTGAAAAAACACGAAACAGACTAAAAACACCCTTTTCCTTTAAATCGTGTATGGAAATGATTTTGTCCTAGCAATGGAAAGGTGAGTAGAACATGGATATTATGCTGAAGCCAATGTATCCCAGAGGGAAAAATCACTGAAGTCCTCAAGTTTTATGATTCTGCACCATGAACATGGTGCTTGAGGTCACCAGGGGCCCAGAGAGAGGACTCTAACCTGCGTTTACTCTCTGCTGACTCTTTAATGCATTCAGCTCTCCCATCCGCCTTCACCACTGGTTGTGCTAAGAGATCTTGGAGAGTCAACCTCTCATAGCCACGATGTCCTCATCTGTAAGATACTGAGTGTGTCAAGGCCAGTCGGGTGTGTTTATCACGTTTATATCTGCCCTCCGGTGTCCCCATGGGTTATCCAGGTCAGGCCTTTTCGGCTCCTGCAGGGCTCTTCTCATTTATCGGCTGTCTCGTCACCCAGAGCACACAGCGCTAGGCTGAAATCTCATTCTCATCAAACCTCTCTGCTCAGAACCTTTCTGTGGATTCCCAATGGCCTATGGAATCAAATTCAAATTATTAAGATATTCATCATGTGGCCCAAGCCCATGGTTTCGGCCTCACTTTTGTCCACCTACTATCTCCAACAGGAATCATGCTTCAGATTTTCATGTCAGTGGGTCCTCACTCAACGTGCATCACTTAATCCACAAGGGCCATCTCCACACTTCTGCCTGGCTGCTGTTGATCCTAATTAAGAGCTCTCTGTCTCCGACGATGGCCACAGCAATTATCTCCATCCTGTCTGCCCTTTGCAGTGTGACTGTGGCCTCCTCCATGTCAGTTTCCCTTCCACGCCAGCCTGGGCTGGCTCCATGACATTCGTCCACAGGTTAAATGGTAGACGTGATGCTATGTCATTTGCAGCTGCTGTTACAAAGAAGTCCCAGCCACACTGAGGTCCAGGCAAGTTGTCTCCACAGCCCTGCCTCGCTTCTCAACTCACCAAACTGTGAAGAAAATAAAGCGATTTTTTTCCTTTCTTTCTTTTCTTTTTTTCTTTTCTTTTTTTTTTTTTTTTGAGACAGGATCTCTCTATGTAGTTCAGGCTGGACTTGAACTCACTGTGTAGCCCAGGTTGACCTCAAACTCACAGCGAACCTCCTGCGTCAGCCTCCCTAGTGTTGAGACTGCTGGTGTACATCACCACGTCCAGCTAAAGTCATTGTGGTTTTACACCACAGATTTGAGGACAGAAGACAAAAGTCTTCTCATCTTCAAAATATGGATGTTTCCCTGCCTCGTAGAAGAGCTGGGAAGATAAGCCAACCACTCTGTGTAAATCAGTATAGACCTGTAAATTTAAGCACTGTTCCTCCATAAACACTAGCCCCTCGAAACCTGAAATTACTTTATTTTTCTTTGCTTCCAGTTCGTCTCCAAACCCTGCCTCCAACAGTGCCTGGCATATAGAAGGTAGTCAGTAAACATGATTGAAGGTCAAATGTTTCTTCTCTCATTTTTTCCATGATTACCTTCCAGCTTCCCCTCCCTGATCCTCCAAGGTCTGTATCAATACCCTTCTCACAATACCCTTCTCACAGTGTAGATTATGTTCAGCTGAGCTTTGCCTGGTATGACAGTGAGATTTATGAAGCTAATGACCTTGCCCATAATATGTGACAATACATGTTTGTTGAATGAATGAGCGGGTAGGTGAAAAATGAGAACACTCTTCCCTTTCCTACCAGTTTCACAGGCTTGTTGTAATCCAAAAGAGAAGAAAAAAGAAGTGCTAGAGCATCTCTGTGTGTCCCCTGCAGCATGTCTGGCTATACATTTGCTATTTCTGTGTCATTCTGGTCCCAGCTGTGTGAACTTTATTTTTTAGGGCAGGACAGAATTCATTGTGGTGTCCCTAAAGGAAGTCTCCCCGCTTCCTGCCCTAAGAACTGGTTGACCTCAAAGGCCATGGAAATACAGGGCATAATGTCACAAACCTGGGAAGGAACTGATGACCTCTCAAATCCGTTCCCAGGCTGACAGATGACTGAAGATCCTTGGAGAGGTGAAAAACAGCGGGTCCCTAAACAATAATTCAATCACATGCCATTTCAATATCTCTAAGACTTATGTAGTGGCACAGATATTAGAGTGTGAAAGGACACAAAGTTCCTTGTGGTCTGTAGTGCTAGACAGAAATGATTTTACCAAATTTAAAGTCTAGGAGCCAGGCATGGTGGTGCATGTCTGTAATCCCAGGACTCTGTGAAATGCAGGAAGACCATAAAATAAGTTCTGCTTGAGCAACTTAGAGACTTCACATGGCTCTGTCTCAAAAAGATTAAAAAAAAGAAGAAGGAAGGAAAGAAGGAAATAACACACAGGGCCGCCGAGGGCAGGGTGCCAGCTGGAGTCACAGCTCAGTGCAAAGGCCCTGAATTCCATCCTCAGTAACTCTTGGCCGTTCCCCCAAAGCCAAGGACATGCAAAAGCAAAATAGGTAGATGAGCTTCTTAGGTGAGTGTGTAACATGCAGTTTAGATGAGGTGTTCCTGGCTAGGTGGCATGTCTTCGAATTGTAAGGACATGGACACAAAGATGGACCAGGCAGAGTGGGTGTTTGCCTCATCAGATGAATCAAGAAAGCAACCTTCAAAACTGGGGATGCATACAGTTTCCTGGGTGGACGAGAATCTTTCAAACTTGTGGAGATTTAAAATTGAGTATGGAAAGTTTAAGGGAATCTAAACCATGACATTAATATGTCATGTAAAAGAATCTCAAAATTTCAGTAGAAAATGAATATTTAATTGACTCATGAGTTTTAGACTTAAAACTTCCTAAACTTATGTATATTATCAAAACATTTAAGAAAACCCAGAGTTCCTCATACTTGTAAGTTTAATTCATTGGATGAATAATCAAAATTTGAAAACTTGGAAAGGGTTTTGTTTGTTCAGTCAGACTATTAAAGTACATAAAAGGAAACAGTACAATAAATGTCTAAATGTAATTTAAAATATTTAAAGGGAGCTTAACTTTGTAATTGAGATCAAACATTCAAAATCCTTTAGAAAGTAATAGTAAAAATATGTTGGATATAAACAGTAAGATTTGCAAGCTTAAACTTAACTTGGGTTTTTTAAAACTATAATTTCAATAAATTAAACATTAACAAAAGTCAACTGAACCTTGGATAATTCTTCCTTTTTAAAAATCTTTTTTCTTTCCATTTTATGAAAAAATAAAACAAGTTTTCATTACCAAATAATAACAGAATAACAATAGTTATTACTCTCTGTATTGTTATCTTCAAAGTAGTTACTCAGAACAAAACACAGACTAAAAGGATTCTGACAAAAAGAATCAAACAGATAATAATACAAACTTGCTTTTCAATGATGTAAGATAAATCATTGGTATAAAATAAACAAATTAGCTTACATATTAAAATATTTTTAAAACAGTGGATTGTGTAATTGTGGGAACTATTTGAACTTCTCCCTACTTTGTTTATCTCTCTTCTATTTTGCCCTGTCTCTCTTTCTCATATATGTAGTTTCTCATATAAGAAGAAACTATGCAATATTTTCCTTGTGTGTCTGATTTATTTCATTTAACATCGTGTTCTCAAGTTTCATCCATTTACATACTAATATCTCAAGTTCATCTTTCTTTATGGCAACATCATTTATAAATACCACAATTTCCTTATCTATACTTCTATATATGGACATATACACTGTTTCCAAAGTAACTATTATCTTTATATTATATTTATATCTCTTTACAATATAGCTATTATAATATAGCTATTATAAATTATGCCACTATAAACATGGCTATGATGATTTTTAACTCTTGGGAAGATACCTGGGAGGGGGATACTGGATCAAATGGAGTTCTACTTTTAGTTTTTTATGGAATCCCCACACTGATTTCCACAGTGGTTGTACTAGTTTACATTCCCCTTTACAGTGTAGAAGAGTTTCCTTTTCCCCATGTCCTTGTAAGGGTAAGATGGTATCTCCATGTACTTTTTTTTGTTTTGTTTTGAGACAGGGTCTTGCTTTTGTAGTTCAGGCTGGCTCTGAGCTCACTATGTAGCCCAGGCAAGCCTCAAACTCAGCAATCCTCCTGCCTCTGCCTCCTGAGTGCTGGGATTACAGGCGTGAGCCACCACACCCGGCACTGTGGTATGTGGTATTGATTGCTGGTGGGCGTGAGTCTCCATGCCCAGCATTGTATGTGGTTACCGGGGATTGAACTCAGGACCTTGTGTTTGCGAGGCAGGCACCGGAACCACTGAGCTAACCCTCCGGCCCTGTTTTGTTTTTTTGAGACAGGGTCTCGCTTTTAGATCAACCTGATCCTGAGCTCACTATGTAGCCCAAGCAAGCCTGGAACTCATCAATCCTCCTGCCTCTGCCTCCCGAATGCTGGGATTGCAGGTGTGAATCACCATGCCCAGCACTGTAGTGTGTGATACTGATTGCTTTTGGGTGTAAACCACCAATCCCCACATTGTGGTATGTGGTTACAGGGGATAGAACTCAGGACCTTGTGCTTGCAAGGCAGACACTGGAACCACTGAGCTAAATTCCTGACCCTGCTGGTTGTTTCTTTTGTTGTGCAGAGGATTTTTAGCTTGATATGATCCTATTTGTTGTTCAGTATAATTCTCTGTATCATTGCAGTTCTATTCAGAAAGTTTTACCTATGCCTATATCTTCAAGAATTGTACTTGTGGGCCGGAGGGTTAGCTCAGTGGTTCCGGCGCCTGCCTCGCAAGCACAAGGTCCTGAGTTCGATCCCCGGTAACCACATATAATGCTGGACGTGGAGACACGCCCACCAACAATCAACACTGCATACCACAATGCTGGACGTGGTGGCTCACGCCTGTCATCCCAGCACTCGGGAGGCAGAGACAGGAGGATTGCTGAGTTCGCGGCGGCTTGCCTGGGCACCATAGTGAGCTCAGGGCCAGCCTGAACTACAAAGCGAGACCCTGTCTCAAAAAGCAAAACAAAAAATTGTACTTGTTTTTATCTTCCAGCATCTTGGTGTTTCTGTTCTAACATTTAGATCTTTGGGGATCATCTTTTCTTTGTGAATAAAATGAGATTATGGCTTAAGCCATGTAGTCTATTTTGTTGTCAGCCAGAGCTGAGACAGAGATATCATAATGTCTAAAACTTATTTTTGAATGAATGAGAAAAAAATCCAGCTATTTGTGGTAGCTGTTACTGAGTGTCATCCATGGATTTGCACTCCTTACTTCTCCCTATCAATCAATAGGTGATAGCCCTAACTCCCAGTGTGACTACATTTACAGATGGGAACTGTAAGGGGATAACTGAGGTTAAATGAGGCCACAAGTGGGTAATCCTAATCCAACATGCTTGGTT
Organism: Thryonomys swinderianus; assembly: GCA_004025085.1. Lineage (NCBI taxonomy): Eukaryota > Metazoa > Chordata > Mammalia > Rodentia > Thryonomyidae > Thryonomys > Thryonomys swinderianus. The sequence continues at coordinate 4,161 of PVIC010022347.1, read as the reverse complement.
CTGAAGGTTGGAGGTCCAAGATCAAGGTGCTGACAGAGTAAGTTTCTCCTGAAACCGTTTTCCTTGGCTTTCAGCCTCTTACCCTCTTGCTATGTCCTCACGTGGTCTTTCTCTCTATGGAGCCCCTTCGTGTCTGTCTTCTTACAAGGCCATTGGATCCAGGCATGCTCTAATAACATTTTGGGAAGTGACTCAGGAGGGTTACATATTGAAGCCCAGCCTGGTAGTATAGTGACTTAGCAAGACCCTGCCTCAAAATAAAAAGTAAGTAGAAAGGGCTAGTGAAGTATCTTAATGCAAAAGCCCTGGGTTCAATTCCATTCACCACAGACAAACAAATGAACAAAGCAGAAGGGGCTGGGGCTCCCACTGTGTGCCCCCACCCCCCACAGCCACCTCCTGGCTTGAGAAGAGAACATTCTAGCACATGCTCCAGCCTCACTGCACTGCCCTCATGAGGCGCAAATCAGCAATGCTGCCTGATCTTGGACTAGAGCCTTCAGAACCGTGAGCTAAAATAAATTTCTCTTTCACCCAAGTAGCCTGACTCAGGAACTTTGTTGTAATAATGTGAAGCTGACTAGTATACCCAAAGGCATCTTGGGCAGCACTGTTGAGTGGACAGCCACTGTTTTCTGCAGTTGCATTCTGGTGCTTCATGCATCACACTTGGCTCTGTGGGGATTTGGTTAATCAGTGATGATGAGGATGTTGAAGACTCTCACAAGTTGGCTGAATCTTCCTACTTGTCTGTGTGCTTACTCTCGGTGCTTATTGATTTATTACAGATGGAAATTTTGATGAGGTACAGACAGCTTGATTCTACCTACAAGGCTGTGTGTGTGTGTGTGTGTGTGTGTGTGTGTGTGTGTGTTGCTAGGGATTCAGGCCAAGGCCTTCACTGAACTAAGTCTCTTCTAGCCCATGTTCCATTTTGAGAGATAGGGTCTTGCTAAGTTGACTGGGCTAGGCACACAGTTACCCTCACTGGCAATCCACCTTTAAGTATACCTGGCTACAGGACAAAACCACCACTATTTCCTTCACAAAAACTGGCACTGTTTTATCACCAGGAGGCTTCTGTGTCATAGTCTGCCTTTCTCATAGACATCAGTACCCTCCCTAATGCCCAGTTCTTTAACTCGTCTTCTTTCCTAGCATGTAGATCCATCTCTAATCTGGGCTCCTTCCTAAAACAGCCTCTGACCTAGTCAGTCTAGGTTCAAGGAGCCTCTTAGTGGACTCTAGTTAAATCACTTGAAGACCTTTGGGATCTTACAAACCATCCAGTAAGACTGGGATGAGTGATTCTTCATGGATGATGTCCATGGTTCTACCCAAAACCTATCAGTGACACTTCAACAATCCTCAGAGGCCACCAGGGCCCAGAAAAAAATCCTCAGCTCACTGGCTGAGGTCGTTTTACCACAAAGGTAAATATCTTACTACTGAGATGGATGAGACCTGTGCTGTGTTTAACAAGATCCACTACTTCTAGATAGATAACTCTCAAAAGGTGAAGACTAGTTTTACCAAACTGAAATGTCTCATCCGGATATATACAAATCTTAATAACAACTGTAACCAGAAAACTTGGCTGGGGTTCCCTCCTCAGACACTGGGTGGGGAGCCTAAATCTTCACGGGACCCTTCATACCAGTGCTCTTTCTACTGCCTGTGTTTCCGGGCCCTGCTTACTCAATCTCCTTGCTCACTTTGTTTCCTCTTGCCTACAGTTTATTAAACTTGAGGTGGTCATATAGATAAAACCCACCAGGGGAAGCCTGCTAGGCCATTAAAAAAAGTCCTCTTGTTTGCCTTGTTTGTGAACCTCTTCTCACTGCTGCAGTACAACAGATCAGTCATCTTCCCTTATCATCCCTAACAACAATTAGGGACACCTCTTTGGAGGGAGAGATGAGATAGAAGTTAGGATTCTATTAGACAATAAGGACTATGGCCCAAAAATGGAGTAAATAAGCCCTGGAGGAAGTCTGCTGAGTCATTACTTGCCCCCCCAAGGGATCTTACAAAAACATCTACCAGGTGGCCTGTAGCTGTCAGAGACATCCACAAAACATTATCAAACAAACCATTGGCTCAAGGGCACATGGGCCCTATGTGGCCACTGTGTAAACATCACATACATTGGACCCTAAAAATATATATAATCTCCTATAGAGTAGAGAGCACATAACTTACATAACAGCCTGATCGCCCTTAAAAACCCAGAGTCTTTGTGGATATCCTGCTCAGGACCCCGCTTCCAGATAGCAGTAGCTCTACTTCCTTGCCTTTACATCTTCTAAATAAATATGCTTACACTCTAACTCTTTCATCCACAGTTTCATTTTTCATCACCGTGGGACACGGCCTGGGTGTTTTGGTAATACCAGTTTCCTGTGATGTCATTGGATCTCCTGTCAGAAGGCAGAGAAGTCTTTGGCCCCCATCACCCCATTCAATCACAGCATTTCACTCACGTACTGCCTCTTAGCACAAGTCCAAGGTTGCCTGGACCTTGGCAGCAGCCTCAGGTGGTCAGGAAAATTTGCAGAAGATTTTTAAACAGACATAAATATTACAGGATTTCCTTTCAAGGGTACTGTGTTTAGAGGTCCACATTTAGGATTTCTGATTCTATAGAGGTTTATATTATTCTCCTATTCTCCCCCTCCTCCCACACCTTTTCTCCTCCTTCCTTCTTCTCTTCCTCCTCCTTATTTTTGGGTGCTGGAGATTAAACCCAGAGCATTTGCTATGTTTCCAGCCCTTTATGTAATTTTTTTTAAACAAGATTTTAGTAAGACACTAAGTTGCCTGGGCTGCGCTTGAATTTGCATTTTTCTTGCCGTAGCCTCCCAGAGTGTGCACCATCATGCTTGGCTTGTGCAATTTTTTCTGTCTAAAAAAAAAAAATTTGCAAGTCAGTAGAGACAGACATTAACTTATGGAGATAATGCAAATGCAAACGATTTCTGTTCATAGAAATTTAAATGAGTTTTGTACAGAGAAAACACAATTGATGTTTTCCCTGTGGAAGAGATCATTTTTGCATCTATTAGCAAATTAGTTTTAGCATTCCCAATTGTATATCGATGTGTCTGTTCCTTGGATTCTCATTTAAACCATATTTGACATTATATTGGTTTTCTCAATAAGTGATATGCATATCCATTTTATATCTATGCGGCAATAATAATGTTACTTTTAAAAAAGCATCCTTTAATAAAATACTCTCCCTCCATCCATGTTGGCCTCCTCCTGTCCCTAGTCAATCAAATCACTCTCCATGAAGGAGCTAGAGGCAGGTTTGCCAAGAGTTAATTTGGTCATGATCCTTCTTGTCTTAAAACTGTTGTACTAGGGCCGGAGGGTTAGCTCAGTGGTTCTGGCGCCTGCCTCGCAAGGTCCTTAGTTCAATCCCTGGTAACCACATACAATGCTGGGCGTGGAGACTCACGCCCACCAGCAATCAATACCACATACCACAGTGCCGGGCGTGGTGGCTCACGCCTGTAATCCCACCACTCGGGAGGCAGAGGCAGGAGGACTGCTGAGTTTGAGGCTTCCCTGGGCTACATAGTGAGCTCAGGGCCAGCCTGAACTACAAAGCGAGACCCTGTCTCAAAAACAAAACAAAACAAAACTGTTATACTATTACTATGGTTTGGATCTCAAACATCCCCCAAAGACTGTTGAAAGCTCTTAATTCATGGCACTGTTGAGGGCTATGGAACCCAAAGGAGGCAGAGCCCCATGGAAAGAAGTTAGTCCATTGGGGACTTGCCAATGATGGGGATACGGGGATCTCTGCTTCTCCTCCTCTTCTCTCTTTTGCTTGCTGACCATCATGAGATGAGACTGGCAGCCACATACTCCTTCTGACCCAGGCTCTTGTACCAGGATACCCTCACTCCCTCTCTTTTCCCTTCTCTTCATGATCTTCTGGCTTAGAAAAAACCCTATTCACTCAAGACTTTTCCTAAACACTGGTTTCCTGCTTCAGAAAGACTTAATTGGTTTTTCTTTTCCTCTGTAAGATTCATAGCACCCGGCATTTCTGGACAGCCAGTGCAATGATGACTATTTAATGATTTAGCTATTCACAACTGTTGGTTTGATATCTCTCCTAAGTACCATAAATTGTAAGAGGCAGAA
>PVIC010022346.1:0-27701 GCA_004025085.1 Thryonomys swinderianus | reverse complement strand
TGGAGCTGAGTTTAACACATACATTCTGTGGGGGTAAAAAACCAAAGCTGTTATATAAACAGCAGAGGCAGAGGCAGTGGCTGCAGGAGCAAAGGACGTGTTGTGTCAGGGCTTTTCAGAGACTGACAGAGCCTGGAGTCCAGGCCACGGTGGCGCCCTCCAGATCGGAGCACAGGGACAGCACCCTCGGCAACCACAGTGCTGCACATGTATTCATGCTCCACACTAAAAATAAGGCAGGGCCCTATTTACAGTGTTGAGTCACTAGGAAGCACTAAAAATAGGACCGTGCTGGTGGCTTTTTATAGCAGGACTTAGCAATTGTGTTTCCTGACTCTCACAAACAAACCACCACCCCTGTGTCACAGGCCAACCTGGTTCCCATTTCCCCTCATGATCGCTTTCTCTCCTGCTGGTGGATGGGCCCAGGCATGCATACATATGCACTCGTGTACACACACATGTGAGGCTAGCACACGCACTCTGCTCATCTTGGGTATTCAGTCTAGTTCTCTCACAAGAACCCAGAGTGAAGCCCTAGATCTTCTTCCATATGCACCCAAAAAAAGATGACGGAGGGTAAATCCAAAGGGCAGCAATAGCTGAGTGTGGTGGTGCAGGCCTATAACTCCAGGACCCAAGGAGGCTGAGGCAGGAGGACTGAAAATTCCAGCCCAACCCAGGCAACTCAGTGAGACACTAAAAATAAAAAATGCAAAAGCCGGGGTCTCCTTCCCAAAGCTATGCTTCCCGTATGCAGGAAGAACAGCCCAAGTTTCCTGGACACACAGCTCTTCCGCAAGGCGCATGCTCCACCCAGTCCCAGCCCGTGGGTCCCATCCCCTTCCCTGGCAACTGTTTGCACCCCTCTATTCCCAGGGTCCCCAGTGTTAATTTGGGGCAGCAATCGCCTGCCTTCTCCACATCCTATCGTCTTTAGTCTACCACCCAGGGGAAACCGCTAGCTTAGCCATTCTCAATGGAAGTTTTTTCCCAGCCTAAAAGAGATCAAATGTCATGCCAACTCCCCAGCACACAATCAATCGTGACTCACTCTCCAAGGAGAGCGTCCCTTGTGCCCCTTCTCCATCCTGGCCCCTTCGTCCAAGGAGCCAAGAAGGGAAGTCTTGAGATGAGACCCCTGGGACCAGTGCGAAGAAGGGCAGCAGGTCTGAGAGGGCCGGGGGGGGGGGGGGTCAAGGGAACCGACGCCAAAACCCCTAACTCGGCAAGGCGCCCGGGTGAGGTACGGGGCATCTCCGCGGGGAGAGGCTCTGTCCGAGCAGGAGCCGGAGCAGAGAGGACAGAAGCTCAGAAAGGGCGTCGGCGGGATTTACACGAACGGGAACATGGAGAGACCTGCAGGGCAAGGCCTCCGTGTTTGCCTCGCAGCGTCTGCGGGGCGACCGGAACCTTTACCTTGGGGAGACCGGAACCTTTATCTTGGGGAGACCGGAACCTTTACCTTGGGGAGACCGGAACCTTTATCTTGGGGAGACCGGAACCTTTATCTTGGGGAGACCGGAACCTTTACCTTGGGGAGGCCGGAACCTTTATCTCGCCATTTTCACTTTGCCTTAAGTAGCAAGAGGGAGCAGCCTGCAGGCCGGGGAGGACAGGGAGCCGGAGGCGGACAGAGCACGGCCGTCCCTGCCCGGAGCGCCGGGGAAGGGATCCCTCGCCCTTGGGAAACACGGGTGACGCCGCTTCTGGGACGCGCAGTGGCAGGGAGTGGCCCGCAGTGATGGCAAGACAACCGCCACAGGACAAGCACAAGGCCTGCGCGACACCGCGTTCAGAGGCTCTCCGGGGCCAGCAGTGTCCTCACCCTCGCCGAGCACCTGGGGAGCACCTGGGGGCACGGAAAGCCACTTGGGGATCAGCTGCTTTCTTCCGTTCCCCGCTTCCGGCCCTGCTTCCGGCTCGGGCTCCCTAGGCGACCCAGGACAGAGGCCGCCCGTGACGGGGAGACGCCAAGCCGCGTTTCCTTCATGCCCGGGGCTGCAGCCACACTGCCTGTGCCTCGTGTCTGGAGGAAGGGAAGGGACACTGGGAGCCACGTGACCCCAGCTCGACAAGCACAAACTGCCTCCGGGCGGGTGGCCGCAGTCACCTTCTGCATGGTTTAAAACCACAAACCCCAGTGGCCGCCTAGAAAGGATCTGTCCTCGCGACTTCTGAAGAGGTCGGTAATGTAAGATGCGCACGTTTCAAGGAAAGCCGAGCCGGACACCGCCTGCCGCTCCGGCGCCGCCCTGGGGGAGACAGACAGCGGGTCTTCAAGGCTCGTGGGGACGTCCCACTGGGCGCCCCTCTCCTCCAAGGATGAGGAGCAGGGCGTGCGCCAAGGTGCCCGCACGGGGACACTTCTTACATAACGTGGGATTCTCAAATTGGTTCTGTCCCTCCCATTGGAAAGGTTTGACAGTCTTCCTACACACGCGAAATGCCATCCCCAGAATTAGCATCCCACACCTCAGAGCCAGCTCCGGTGCATGAATCGCTTCCCGGCAGACAAGGGACAGACATGGAGCATACATGCTCCGGTCTGAACGCAGGCGCCTCTTGTCCAAGGTCAGGACACCTCAGTTCAGAGCCCCGAAGGTCACCTTGGCCATGGTGACAGCTTGGACAAGTGAGAAGTAAAAAGAATTTGGACAACACCATGTCCGAGGAAGGACAAAAGCAGAAGGACACTGAGCTTACAGGGAGCCAGCAGCCGCACCGAGGACCTGCCCACTGCCCTCCGCCCCGGGTGGACCCCAGGGTGCCAGCACTGTCCCAGGAGTGCTTTCAACTGGCTCCTCCCAGGCAAGACCTCCAGCCCCACCGGCCCTAACACACCGGCTGTCAGTGCCCATCCTCAGCAGACTCTGGCACACTCGCTGGGCCTGGTATGGCCCAGCCTAGTTCAAGGCACTCTCAAAAGGGTCTCATTAGCCCAGTGTGGCAGAACACACCTGTAATCCTAGTACTCCAGACACTGAGGCAGAAGGATCACCAGGAGTGAGTTCAAGGCCAGCCTAAACTAGTAGTGAGACTGTCTCAAGGTGAGGGTTGCAGATGGAATCATCCAATTCCAAGTGTTTCCTACTACAGACAGAAAATTTAACAATAAACCCCATGGTTCTGAGCCCCACATGCTTTTGAAAGTGCTCCTTAAAAGCAGGGATCTCTAACAAGAGCACCCTCACAGGCGGTGTGTGGCCCCTGCATAAAGTTTTACTGTGCTAAGCAAGCTGAAGCAAACTCCAGGCTTCGCGGGTCTGCGGGTGTCAGGTCCAGTTCTGGGGCTGGATCCCATGTCTGCTCCCTGGTCTGGCCGGTTGGGGTCACATGAACAACATCCGGGTCACCCAGACCGCCACTCATTTCAACCTCTGATCCAACATGAAACTCCGGGGTTGAGGAATGCCAGAAGACATGCTCAACGTGGGCAGGTTAGTAAGAGCCTGACATCTCGCAGCCCACGAGACCCACAACCAGCCTGAACAGGAGCTGCAGCCATACCAGTCGAAGGTTTTTGTTTTTTTTTTAATTGAACTATTTATTGGTACATTTTATATACAGCTCACAGTCACACTCAACATTGGGGAATTTGTACCAGTATATATATGACACGAGTTAATTCTCATTTTTACCCATATCCCTACCCAGCCCACAACCTGCCACCCCCTATATACATGAGCTTTCTTTTTCCTTTCAAATCATATTTATCCTTTCCCCTCATTACTTTCCCCTAACACATTCCCTTTGAATATTTCCTATTTCACAAAAACTATCATACATTCTAGAACTCATTTACATCTACAGGTTCTCATACCAAAGGTACAGTATTTACATATCTGTGACCTATTTATTTCACTTATTAGTGTGTCTCAAGGTGTGTCCATTTCCACATAAATGAATGAAACTTGTCATTCTTTATGGCAAAGTAGTACTCCATTTTTAAAAATCCACATCTTTCTTATCCAGTTTCCTCACTGAAAGAGAAATTGCGGAGTCAATCCCTTTCACAATAGCACCCAGAAAAATGAAATATCTAGGAATCAATCTAACAAAGGAGGTGAAGGTCCTCTACTCTGAAAACTACAGGACTCTGAAAATGGAGATAAAAAGGGGATAACAGAAAATGGAAAGACATCCTTGTTCCTGGGTAGGGAGAACCAACATCGTCAAAATGGCTATACTCCCACAACTGCTATACAGATTCAATCCAAATCCAACAGAAACCCCAACGCCATTCTTCACAGAACTAGAGAAAATAATCCAAAAATTCATCTGGAACCACAAGAGACAGAATAGCAAAAGCAATTCTAAGCAACCAGGACATGGCAGGGGGTATTACGATCCCCAACGTAAAACTGTACAATAAAGCCACTGTGATTAAAAAAAAAAAAATTGCATGGTACTGGCAAAGTAACAGACCCAAGGACCAATGGAATAGATTAGAAGATCCAGGAACAACTCCAGATACACTAAGCCACCTTATCTTTGACAAAGGAGCCAAACATCCGCAATGGAGAAAAGACAGGCTTTTAACAAATGGTGCTGGAAAAACTGGGCTTCAACCTGCCAAAAACCAGTTCAAGGTTTTATCTGCAGTCTGAACCTGTTAAAATTCCTCCATATGGAAGATTAAGTGCGACTCCACCTTCTTAAGCACATACAGCTTGGTCCTTATTTATAAGCACTACCAGCCTGTTAGTTCCAATACTCATCCCTTGATGAGCAGTGCCCCCTAGTGGCCAGAAGCAGATCCACCTGTAACAGGCCCTAACTATTCCTCAGCCCACCAATGAAAAGCAAACGGGAAAAACAGGATGGGAAGAAACCTGTCTTCTCATCCTATGTTCAGTAACCATCCCCACAGTTAAAATTACTCCAGCACACACAAACACACACACAAATTATAAGAACAGAACTCGAGTATTGTCATGGTGATGAATATCATTAACTCATTTCCTTTAAAGAATTGATTCAAAATAATTCTTCAGAGAGAGCAAAACACTGTGCATGCAAAATCCTTCATGTACTCTCTTCAGAGAGCATCTGTTCCCGAAATGCGAGCACTGCCCACTGCTCTTCTGTGTGCCTCCCCCTGCAGGGACATCGCACGCACGACATGAGCACGAGAGTGCATTTCTGCGCCAAGAGGAAGAGGTGGGGCTGATAGGGGCTGGGCTCAGGTGACCACCTCTCCACACCCCACGGCACCAGAGCAAGGTGCCTCCCGCCCAGAGGCAGGTAGCACAGGTGACCGGAGGAGGCCAGACCTGAAAGTAACTGACGTGGCACCAGGGAACCTGACAGCACTGAGCCGAAGCAATGTAGGACCCAGACTCAACCCAGAGATGACCTATGCTCCCTTCAAGAACGGGAAATGAAGCCCTACATGGACTCTTCTTGGGTTCTAGGGGAGACCTTCCCAAAGCTCATCTGTTTTCTATTTGTGCAACTACAACTTTAAAACAGTTGAACCAGGAGCCAGGGATTTAATGCAATGGTTCCAGCATCTGCCTGGCAAGTGCATGGTCCCGAGTTTGATCACCCAACACCACATACCACAGTGCCAGGCGCAGTGGCTCACACCTGTAATCCCAGCACTCGGGAAACAGAGGCAGAGGCAGGAGGATTGCTGTGAGTTTGAGGCTTGCCTAGGCTACATAGTGAGCTCAGGGACAGCCTGAACTACAAAGTGAGTACCTGACTCACACACACAAAAAAAAACAGTTGAAACAATTATAGTCCCTGCATGTGACAGGAAACAATGACCTTGCCTGCTGTGCCCTGTTAGATTTGACACGAAATATCCCAGGAAGATGCCACAGGGCCAGCCCTAAGAGATCAGGCCAAGACACCAGCGGCCTTCTTCCACACAGGAGGCCCAGCTGCCAATCGGTGCTGAAAGAAGTGGCCTGAAAGCTTCTGCCTAAACCAGAGGCCTCTGGGCTGCTCTGCTGAAGCCTGAGACAGTATTTCAACAATTGCCAAGTTAAACAGCAGTTGCCAAGTTCTTGCTTTCAGAGTGTGCTAGATATTTTCCATAATAAGGACGAGTAGTGAGAGAAGAAACAGTTCCTGGAGAGGCTCAGGGGCCCAAACCTTTACGACAGACATCTGCACGGACCTCTGAAAGTACAGCCACAGAACTGGCTGCCTAGAAGATGTGCACAGGGGGCCACTGACCCAGTTAACGCACAGCGAGAGCCACGTGAGGCTTTTCCAGGAGTCACAAGCACCATCCACGAAATGCTCGCCCTCTGCCTCCCTTTACCCACGATGCCCCTTCCACATTATTTTTGTTCTATACTTTAACTGTGTGTATTTTGAAACCCCAAAATGAATTACTACTATCATTTTTCCAGTCAGTGTTCACCGAGATTTTCCATTCGCCCCTGCATTCTTTCCCCTATTCCCATGTGGAAACAGAAGCAACACACTAGATGCAGCTATGGGTTCTTGTGCACCACTTGCAAGGCTTTCGCAACAGCATGAAGAAGAGAAATTGGAAGTGGGCCCCGCAGTTGTGGGTACTGGGGAAGCTCCTGTGCCACGAACAGCAGAATTCCATTCCCTAGGGAGTCAACTGGGCATCTCAGAAACCTTCTAGTGTCTGTTGAGACCCTGAAAAAGTCTTGGGGATCTCTGAGGAGACTGAGACGCTGACTCAGTCCTACAACTTCAAACCCTGCAGGCTCAATAGCAGGGCTGCAAAGCGCCAGGGCCTCAGCCAGGGTGCCCGAAGGGCTGCTGGGAGGAAAAGGCGGTAGAGTTTGGCGCCACCTGGTGGCCACTGAAGCTCAGGCTTCATTGAGGAATTTATGGTGAGTCAGCAATGCCCCGTAAATGCTGGCTGTGCCTAGAAATGAGCAGACCTGGGGTCCGCAGCATTTCTGATGGGGAGAGAGGGTGTGATCAGAGGGAAAATCAAGGAGGCCAGGAGTGCGGGACCTGGTTCCGAGCAAAGGCCCACACGGCTTTAGCCCCTGAGAACCCAAGTGTGAAACAGACCGAGGCCTTGTCTCCAAAAGCTGACAGAAGCACACAACTTCCACGCAGCTCAGGGAACACCAATTTCAGTAAATGCAGGCTTAAAATATTTTTAATTTATTTTCCTTCTGTTTTAAGATGTACTGTTTCTAAGATGTATCTGTAACAGCTAAAAGCAAGCTACTTGATAAATGATACAATGTCAACTATTAAATCATTCACATGGAGGAATTTACAAAACTCGGCTTCATTTATGGACACTGTTCTTGTTCTCCAAGCGGCTGAATTACATTCCCAGGGAACCAAGTCTTTCTGTAACATCTTCTGACAATGGAGCTAAAATACAGAATAGGTTCTTCACCAGAGACCAGGTTTTCTACTTAAAATAGTTTTAGTGAAAATTCACCAAATTTCAGAAACATCTATAGCAGTTTCAGGGTAGTTTCTGGCTTTAAAATGAATGAATGAACTCCCAATAAGATTGAATGCTTTCCCGATGAATTGTCACCATCCGAGGAGGCGTGAATGGTCTGCAGAAATCCTTTAACCTGACTCACGACAGTGCCAGACACTGAGCAGCAGGCTTCTTCCCATCCACCTAACCATCCGGGACGGGTCTTTCTGGCTTCCTCCAGCCGCAGAGCTCCTTGCTGACTTCCAAGCACATGTGACTCTTCTGCTCCGTAGCAGCAGTAAGTTGTTCTCTTCTATACATCACCGCAGACTATAAATCCCCAACGACAGAATGACTACCGGGCGCCTGTGGGCTCCATGTCACCAAGTTCAGACCGGCCCCTCAGTAGTTACTGCCTTGTTCTGCGTGTGTCTGTACTGAAGGGCAGGTATCGGTGATCCCTGACATTCATCTACAGATGGAAGGAAAAAGGCAAAGGGCCGTCTGTGGCCTTGTTTGACTTCAGCATATGGGGCGAGCAGCTTGAATTTTTGTCACCGCGCAGCGGATTGGGAACGACTGCAAAAGCACCCTGAATCTTCCCGTGGGGATCAGGAGTAAACTCTGGCGCACAGAGGAAATTTGTAAAGGCAACCTGGACAGTGAGCAGCCCCCAGATACGGGGACCGCCCCTGCATTTCCAATTTAAGATCCCTCCTCAGCCCCCAAGCTGACTCTACCTCCCCTCCTCGCTCTCCCTTTCTCTCACCCTTCCCCTCCCCACCCCGTCCCGCACCACGGACATGACCAGGATAAGGGTCCTGGCGCCTGTTAATGCCCCTTGGCGGCGCGTCGTCCCACTCTCTGCTGGGACAACCTACACTCCCACATTCCCTTCCCACCACCTGTCACGACTTGGCGGGCACCAAAACAATAGTAAGAGTCACGATAACCTCACTAGGGCAGCAGCCAGTCACAGCCGCCTTACTGCGTGCCCAGCACCACTCTGAACGATCCCCAACCATAAATCAACTTCATCTGCATAAGCCCTGGGGGGGGGGACACAATTGTTAGCTTTCATCTTGAAGGTAAGAAAACAGAGATGAGAATGGCAAATGACCTGTCCAAATCACGCAGCCTGGGAGAGAGAGGTGTGGCGCCTGAGGGGGACAACTAGAACCCGAAGCTCAGGTTCGACCGCAGTGCCGCACTCCCTTGATGCCCAGGGACTCTGGAAGCATTCGGACAAGGGTGCTTCCTTCTGCAGCACAGGGTCGAGGCGGAGCCCGAGGAAGGAGATGCAGCATGCAGCTCACCTCACCTGTTTTCTGTTTTCTGGGGAAAATATACTAAGAGGACACTCTATCCGTGATTTTGTATAATTATACTGCATAACTATGCACAGTTATCTGCGTTCATCTTAAAAATTTCAGCATACTGGAATCTTCCCTCAGAAATAATATTTTTCCAGTACCCATCGGGTTCCTCTGCTTTCCCATCTCTGGACATCTTTTGGGGAAGAATCTGAATGGACTAAAGGAAGCATTTATAAGATATTTTAAGCTAAAGCAAATTACATGGTTCGGAAACAGTATCTTTTGAAAAAGAAAGTGAGTAAGAGTTTGTTTTATCCTTGATCAAGTTAAAGGGAGTAGAAAAAAAAAATAGTGCAGTTTTAGCTTCTGAACTGAGGCACATGGTTTTAAGGCTTGCCCAGTGGCCTGAATGAAGAAACATTCACAAATACAGAAGGTGAAGATGTAAAATCAAGACAATGACAAATTCTGCACAGGTCAGGAAGGCAACGATCGCAGAGCGCGGGACAAGCTGCGGCTCCCGGGCCTCACGGCCGCGGGGCGCAGGGAGGACGCTGCACGTCACGCGACACGCAGGACGCTGCCTTCCGCCTCTTGGGAGACACGCGCTCCCTTCCTCAGAGACTCCGAGGGCATAGCCACTGCAGGCCAGCCTGGCCTCTGCTCCCACAGGATGGGCAAAAGCCAGTCCACTTTCAAACTGCACCGTCTGTAAGGAACAGGTCTCTCAAAATGAAGCTGCTGTAGCTGAAAAGCAGGCATCATCCTCTGCTGCGACCAACACACAAGGCGTTTGGATGCTGGAGGTGGAGCCTTTGCAATTACTTTAGCAGAAAAACCTGCTGTGTTGGGAGGCAGTGTTGAGCGGGAGTAAGAGACCCATCCGTCTCCTAAGGGTGTTAGGGTTCATCAACCTTTAACAACTGTTCCTCTTGCCTTGTTGGAGCGATGGCCGCTGCTACTTTGAAAATCTCCCAGTGCGAGGAAGGAGGGACACACTAGCAGCACAGCGTTCCCTGGGCTCCCGGCGCATGGCCTCAGGGTGTGCTGGGTAACTCTGAAGGAGAACCGCCACTCGCCAGTTTTGTAGCTCAGGAAAACTATGCCTCCACCGATTAAATGCCTGACTCCCTGAACGGACTAACGGGGCTCAGGGGTAGGAAAACTGAAACTAAAATCTAGGCCTCTGGAGTGCAAAGATGTGTCATTCGATGCCTCCTTGGGATAGGTGAAATGAGAAGCTCACCCTGTGTCGTGAACGTTTCTTGACAGAGATCCAAAAGGTTAACCGAACTTCAAAGTGGTCTTTCCAGTTCAGTAAGGAGCAGAACAGGAAGAAGCTCTTTCTCCCGGAAGCAGGCACGAAGAAATCCCACGCAGGTCGCCCACACCCTCTAGGTTATGGGTCAGTTCGCAGTGTTTCCAAGAATGGTCTCTAGGTGGCGCAGTGACCCCACGAGTCCCTGCGCCCAGGCTTGTGTATTTCTGCCTGTCTGCTACTCAAGAGTGAAAGTATCAGCTGGTCGGGTCCTTGGCTGCTTTCCAGCATAAAGTCATTACTCCACAGTCCTTCCAACTTCTCCACTCGCTGATGCAAGACTGTGACCTGGGGGGAGCTGCCAAGGAAGTTCTCTAAAACCAAAAAACTGGAAGAACTGTGGCATAGATAGAGGAAACGGATGCTCCCATTTGGGTTTTGTTTTTTTTGTTTTTTTTTTTTTTTTTGGTTTTCTTTCCTGTTTTAGTTCTTTGCTTTTTCTAAAATAATTTTTCAAGTCTTTGTGAAGGAAATTCTAAAGGCTTTGAAAAACACATGACTGTCAGGGAAAGAAAATCTACATGAATCTTCCCAGGGCTCCTCAGACGCAGAAAATAAAGGTAACAAGGGGTGCCCTACACCAAATGAAGAGGGATCCCCAGTGCCAGGAAGGCAGCCCGAGGTAGGCTGAGAAAAATGACTCAGCTCTCAGCTCATGGAATAGGCTGGCGATTTTCTTAAGGACAGAGCCTGAAAACTAAGAGGAGGCACTTCATTCAACCTAAATGTGCAGAGGGCCCAGAGCCCAAACCCACCACTCATTATGTGCTCATTTTCTAGCCTCTTTCTCCTGCTCCCCTCCACACTTGCATATTTTGACCAAGGACACAGCAGGTGAAAGATGTCCTCACCAGATCCATTGGCTATACTGCTTCTTGCTGAAACTTTAAAGTTTCAACTCAACTAAAAGAGCAAATGGAATGTCAAGGTCAAAATACAGCTCGACGCGGTACCAAATGATGTCAGGCTGCCATACAAGCTGTAAGACTAAGTATGTTCTCAATAAGTAGTCTTATTAGAGAAGACATACTGAGACTAATGCTTTAAAAACAGTAACTTTGAGGGCCGGAGATTTAGCTCAGTGGTTCCGGCACCTGCCTCGCAAGCTCAAGGTCCTGAGTTCGATCCCTGGTAACCACATACAATGCTGAGCGTGGGTGACTCATGCCCACCAGCCATCAATACCACATACCACAGTGCCAGGCGTGGTGGCTCATGCCTGTAATCCCAGTACTCAGGAGGCAGAGGCAGGAGGATTGCTGAGTTCCAGGATTGCCTGGGCTACATAGTGAGCTGTGGGCCAGCCTGAACTACAAAGCGAGACCCTGTCTCAAAAAAAAAAAAAAAAAAAAAAACCAGTAACTTTAAACTTTTAGATGACACTAAGTAAAAACCTTTTTTAAAAAGCAGCCCACAGCCAAAGTGAAAAATCACTGAAAGTTTACAGACAGCAATACTGCAAGAACAAAAGCCTTGAAAATATCTACCATAGGAACTATAGTACCATGAATACATCTTAATAATGTGGTCGTGAAACTACTTAAAATGTAGAGCTGCAAACATGATAATTACAGGCTCATTAATAGTTTCAAAACATTGGCTCATTCAGGAATGAGGAGAGGTTAGGGAAGCTGCCTAACTTCCAAATAATGAAGTCTCTGCAATGAGAGATGCTACCTAGTCGCTGGAGTGGGAACATTTCCAAGGAAAAGTTGCAAAGAAAATGAGTTTCATGGAAAGTTTCCGTGAGAGACAAACCTTCCAGAACAGCATAGAAAGCATGAAATCATTACTGTCAAATTAAATGTAAATATTAACACTTACATACTTTACTGTATATCTGTATATGTGTCCATACAGTTTATACCATTTACCAAGAAAGAGTATTCAAAATCATAAAATAATGCACACATGTAAATATACTTCATATTGCTTTCCAAGAAAGAGTAGTTGAAATGACAAAATAATGTCTAGGGATTGGAGATCACCAAAGCCAAAACCTTCTTTGGGTCATTTATGGTGAAGGGTAAAATAGAAACTCATTTTCACACTTATGGAATCTAAGGTCAACTGAAGGTCACCAGGGACAGAAATTAAGAGAAGAACAGAACTGAGTAAAAGCAATGGATTATACTCAGGACAAGTTGTGCTCTCGTTTGCAAACTGGGAAAAAAAAACGTTCTATGAGACAACTTACTAGCAATTGTAGAAAACAAGCTTCAGCAAAGTATAAACCACATAAATGTCATCATGATTAAAGTCTAGGAGACTGAATGTTTTTGATACATCACAGCTTTCTGGCCCCAAAATAAGCCCACGCCCGAGTTAACAGCACCCATTCACACAGGCAGAACTTGAAGCATCCTGCTCAGCAGGTGAGAGAAGGACCCACGCGCTTTCGGCTGGCTACTCTGCGTCACACCCGCTCAGAGCCGGATAAACAGAGGCCGCATTAGTCACACTGGTGCAAGTTCTTCCACTGCGCTGCAGCCAGAACACATTCTCACATGATCCTGTTTAAACCAGCTGAACATCTGGCCATGTGGAAAGTGTTCTTTAAAGTGCAAGAGGACCACACGCTCGCCGCGGCTGAAGTCAGTCCCCCGGGGGCGGACAGAGCCAGCGTCCAGGGCCGGCTTACTTACAATGAAGCCAAGTTTCTTATAATCCCGCGTGTACATGGACTTGCGCTTCTCCATGCTCCCGCTGCTGCTGTTTGGTTCGGACTCCGCGTCAAAAGCAATTCTCCGAAGTTCAAATATGATGTCCCTCTGAGCCTGAAGGGGTCAGGGAAAGGGGTGAGCGGAGGGACACAGAAAGCTGCTTTCGGTGTTTGCTGTGGTAGGGTCTTCCTCACCCTGGGTTCTAAGCGAACCGCCGCACTCGAGCAGAACAGCGGGTAAAAGGCAGGCGGTGCTGAGACAGGGTCTGCGGGCTGCTCTTCCTCCTGCCACCACCAGCCGTGCCCGTGCTGCCAGCAAGGGTGGCTTTCCTCCCCGATCATGACCCCGGCAGTGATCTTATCTGCAGTGCTAACTTCGAGGGCCCAGGGTGGTTCCAAATGAGAGCCCAGATGCCACGGGAGAGGTGGGCACTGAGGCTAAGCTGCAGGATTGGGGAGGTGCGTGGGGCTGCGAGCAGAATTTGGGATTCGAGGGATGCTCTTCTCCACTAAGGAATGACTTCACAGAAAGCAGGATGGGACAAAAATAAAAGGAAGAGCGGAAGGTGGAGAGCACCCAAGTGTCCGTTCATGGGTGAGTGGATAAACAACTCGTGGCGCAGATGTGCAGTGTGGTCTGACTGCTCAGCCCTAGGAGCCGAGGCCCGACACGCGCTTCCTCGCGGGGAGCCTCCGAGGTCCTGCAGGAGTGAACTGAGCCCGACCCGGAGGCAAACACTGCCTTAGGCACCCATGCCAGCGTCCGCCAGAGCCAAGTTCATGGACACAGAAAGCAGCTGCCTATCAGGGCCCGAGGGCAGGGGCTACACTGGCAGTGACTGTTTTAACACCACAGAAATTCAGAGGTTGGTCTGTCTGCTCTCCTGGGGAGGGTGTCACCATATTAAGGCCATAGAGCCCTCCTTAGCAGAAGTGGCAAGGTGGCAGTCTAGACTCCATGGGGCTGACGTCGGGCCTTGCCAAACTCATGGGGTATAATCGCTGGCCTCTCCGGGCTTCTCTGCTACCCCTGACCATGTGGCCTTATGCCATGAACAAAGTGTCGCTGCAGCCACGCACCCTGCGACTGCAGTGCACATCTGGATCAGATCAGGCCCTCACGTGCCAGTAATAAGTCTCTTCCTTTCCAAAGCTGCAGCTCTGTCTAAGCTGAAAATGTACTACAGCGGGGGCAGCAGGCCCAGCTGCTTCCTCGGCCTCTGCCCTCACACAGTGACCCACCACCAGAGACCAGCAGGGAGTTACAGCCATGACCAACCAACCAAAATGCCAGCCCAGAAAGCAGGCTCAACAGGGGGCCACCCTTGGCACGGAACGATGGAGAATGGAAATTACTCCCCAGCAACACAGTTAGAACCACAGAGCGCCTGCCCTGGGCCCCGCGGGCTGGGAACCTGACCCCAAAGTTAGTCCCAAGGAAGGAACAGTGGTCAGAGCCAAGGCCTGCCACCACGGGACGTCAGGATGCCTTCGCAGACACAGGATGAACCCGCACAGGCTCAGGCCTCACGGGACAACACACTCCACTTATTTTTTGCTCTTGGAGTCACCTACATTTTAAAGCTGTGCCCCCAATTACACATCAGAAACTCAAGACTTCCCCTGCCACCCTCCCCTTCACGTCCTCCTCCTGTCCAGGGCGCCCACCTGGTCCTGCGGGTCCATCTTGGTCATCATCCTGTCTTCCAGGAGGTTGAAGGTCAGCACTTGCAGGACGTAGAGCTGGTGCGCCATCTCGTTGTTGATGGCCCGCTGCGCTCGGATGACGTGCTAGGGAAATGGTTCACGGGCACACTTTAAAACATGAAGGAAGAAAAAGAAAAAAAAGCAGACAGCAATAGGGAGGGCTCTCCTGATGCCTAGGAGAACCTCGGCATGGTTCACACAGAGGCACCTCAGAGGGGACTGGAGAAGAAAAGCCCTGCTTGGCTGCCAGGACTCACTGAGGTGCATGATTTTGAGGCCAGAACCCAGGGAAAGCCCTGCTGTGTGTAGGAGGCTGTGATGGGCAAAGGCACTTCAAGAGAGCTTTCGGGAGACACCCTTGGGTTCCATGGAGGGACCCACGGTCCAAAGGGATCATGAGCAGCTCTGCCTCCATTTCAGCTCCGGACCACCTGCTAGGTGATTCTGCTTCCAAAAGCAGGGGGGGAGGGGTTTGAGGCACAGAAGCCGAGAACTGAAGTCCTGCACGGCAAGCTTACTGTGGGGCGCCACAAGCCTCACCCCATCTCAGTGCCGGGAGCAAACGCAGACGGGCTGGTTCCTCACAAGACTTGAAGGAAAAAATGGCCTTTCACACAGCAGACGTAAGGGGAGTGGCAGGAAGCTGGACACGGACCTCTGCTCCCAGCAGAGCCAGGCTGGAACAGGAACGGATAGCTGCTGCCCCACACTTCCACACCGACCTCTGGGGGGAAACCATAGCTGCACCTTGAATATGCCACATCACCAGCCAAAGGAGTGAGACTTGGTCCACATCTGTGACTTCAGAAGTGCTGGGCCTGCCGGGCCTTACAGCGTGGAAAGGGCTTTCTCGAGACATTCTCTCGTTCTAAGCCATCCTTCCTTGAACACCAAAGTCCCCAGTACAGGCCTAGGTTCCCAGAGCGCTCCCTGGATGACTCCTGACCACCCAGACACCTGCCTAACAGCCCATGAAGGAAGGAGGGGAGGGAAGAGAACGAGATGGGAAGGAAGGCAGGCCATGACATAACAAGGTGGCTGAAGCCAAATCCCTGGTGGGGGAGGAGCCAGACAGTGGGACGTGGAGGAAATCAACCCTGTCCACGTCCATCTCAGGAGAGACCGGGATCCACCTAGGATACAGGTACACCTAGGTACACTTTACGTAGTACCTAAAGTACCTGAGTGTGTATTTTACAAATAACTTCAAAAGTATCTGCACTCCAGGCGGCTGACAGAGAGGATCAACCTTGAACTTCTAGTCATCCAAGTCCCATAAAAGCAATGCTACCAAAGCAAACCGATCCTAGAGGCAGGACAGCGGCTGTCACCCCACCCGCACTCTAACCTCAACGGCCACACAGGGCCCCATCAGGAGCAAGGTAAGCGCAACTTAACTCTTCACCTCCAACCCTTCCACTTCCACCCTCCGGCCCTTCGCTGACGGGATTTGCATACTGCAGTGGCTATGCTTTCTGAGGACTTGTAGAAAGAACTGATCTATTGGGCACCCTTCTGCGTTCCCTGAAAAACAGTGTCATATAGGCCTTGTCAGGATGCTTTAGGCCGAGAATTCTGTGGCTTGGGGGGGGCTACATTTCACATTCTCAAATACCTGGGGCACCTCTTTTTTCCTAA
Source organism: Thryonomys swinderianus (assembly GCA_004025085.1). NCBI lineage: Eukaryota > Metazoa > Chordata > Mammalia > Rodentia > Thryonomyidae > Thryonomys > Thryonomys swinderianus. The sequence goes on along the minus strand of PVIC010022346.1, from coordinate 11,673 downwards.
ACAGTGGCATCTACCCTAGTGGTCTCCTTAACAGCCCAGAGGTTTAAAGTCAAACTCTATTACAACTGACCTTAGGTACTAGAATATTTCATTTCTTTGCTCATAAAGTTTTTCACTTTTAATGGCTTCTTTGCAGAGAGGGGGTAGGCTGTGAGTGCCACATGGTGCAGCTCTTTGACATGGGAGACCCTACTGAGACTCCCTCCCAGGCCTCTGTAGTTTGGGGAGACAAGTGACCTCTCACACAAGCAGATGGCTAGGGTGCAGGTCACCACCCCCTCCCCGGCGACCCAGAGACAAGCCCACCACCCAGTGGCCACTGCGGTTATTCAAATTGGCCGGTCCTACAACACCTGGTCAGGCAGCGCCCTGGGGCCAAGTGTTCCCTTCCTCCTCCCGTTCCCTCTGCTGCTCTGACTTCCTTGCGTGGCCTCTATGGTGTGGCACCCTCTGCCTTGGAGTGATAAACAGGCTTTCTTTTACATTCAATGGGTTGTGATCTCTCAAGTTGTTGCCTTCACTGACAGCCCAGTCTTGGAAACAACCCAGATGCCCATCAACTGGAGACTGGATAAGGAAGATGTGGGTTTTTTTCTAAAATAGAGTATTATTCTGCCATAAAGAATGACAAGTTTCAATCATTTATGTGCAAAAGGACACACCTTGAGGACACACTTATAAGTGCAATAAACAGATCACAGATATGTGAATACTGTATCTTTTCTCTGATATGAGAACCTGTAGATGTAAATGAGTTCTAGAAGGTAAGATTTTGTGAAATAGGAAATATTCAAAGGGGATGTGGTAGGGGAAAGTAATGAGGGAAAAGAATAAATATGATTTGAAAAGAAAAAGAAAGCACATGTATATGCGGGTGGCGGATTGTGGGTGGGTAGGGATATGGATAAAAATGAGAATTAACTCATATCATATACTGGTACAAATTCCCCAATGTTAACTATGACTGAACCTCATATAAAATGTACCAGTAAAGAATTCAACTTTTAAAAAAATTACATTTTAAATCTGTGTATATGTGTATTTTAAGCCTGCTGAACTCTTCTTTGGAATCACATTTCAGACATGCTTGCTTGCTTGCTTGCTTGCCTGCCTGCTTCCTTCCTTCCTTCCTTCCTTCCTTCCTTCCTTCCTTCCTTCCTTCCTTCCTTCCTTCCTTCCTTCCTTCCGAAGCTGCAAACCTGCTTTCTCTCAGTGCCTCACAAAGCCTCAGCACATCCTGCTGTGTGGCTCATTTCTGAACACTCACCATGTGGCACTTCAGGCTTCTCTTTTCACCAAGGTCCAGGGTTCCCTGGGAGGAAAAGCCCCTGCACACATCTTTCTCTCCTTCTTCTTGAAAGGGGGCTGGGAACACGATGGCTGGAGTTTCAGGACGTCCCTTGGGACCTGATGTGTCCAGCTCATGGCCAGATTAAGCACAGTGACATTCAGCCTGTAACTGAGGCCCAGGCTTCCTGTCCAAATGAGCCTCTTTGTCTCCCCTGAACAGGTCCAGACTCCGCCCTCCGATCCTACCCGGCCCTTCCTGCAGAACAGTCTTTGGCATTCCGAACCCTTCTTGGAGGATCCTGATGCTTAAGTACAGTTTCAAATCAAGTGAAGCCTCAGGAGGAGAGAGGTGACAGCCCCAGGCAGTGCCCCCCCAAGCAGCGGGCCCCAGCATGCGAATACTCACTGTTAAAATGATGGAGCGGAGCTGCTTCTGTGCCAGGATATTTGCCATCTCCTGTGGAAGAGAAACACACCCACGCCAAGCTGAGGTTAGAAAGACACTTTTCATGCCAGCCAAGAACGACTTCATCCTGGGAGTGCTCTGTGACTGGACATCAGCAGTATTTCTTAGGAAAGGGCGCACTCCGACAGGCAGCGGGATTCAAGTTACAATTTGGAAGTTCCATTCAGATGACAAAATCCAGCTCCACCTTCCTCCCAGAAAAAGGAGAGATGTCAATAGCATACTATCAGGCACTGCACAGGGAACAAAGGTCACGCACGACAGAAAGGGTTTTCCACCCTGCACCAGCTTCCAACACTAAAGGTCTAAGCCTCCCAAGAGCTATTCAGCTTAATCTGTGCAAAACCACGTGAATCGCACAGATCTCAGGCCGGCAGAACAGCCACGTGGTGTCAGAGAAGGACAACATCTGGGCAGATGTTTCACTCTGAAGTTCACTCTGGGTTCCAATCCGCTGGGCCTCATGTCTGTAGACTGAGCTTTCTGCTTTGAGATTTCCTAACCAAAATAGAAGAGCTGGGGGTGATTACACGAGGTGATTTGTACACCTCCTTTATAAATATTGAAAAGTAGTTACTAAGAGAAAATTAAAAATCCAGCCCAGTCATGGCACCCACCATCAAAAGTAAAAATACTGCTGATGTTCAAGGAGACACTCAAAGGTCATTCTGGTATTATTTAATGTTGCTACTTTTACTGAATAGAAAAGAAACTAAGCTACAATTAAAAAAAAAAAAAACATGAGTTCTACCAGGGTTCAAATAAATTTGCAGAAAGCCAGGAGAACCAAGAACACAGAGGGGGCTACGCGGGGGGCAGACAGGCAGGGCAGACAGGAGCAGAGTGGGACAGCAGGGCCTCTATTCGGGCTGGCAAAGGGAACGTGAGTGACTTACAGTCAGAGGACAATCAAGGATGTCAACATTGCTCTCTACATCAACCTAACGGCGTCATGGCCACCACAGAAAGGAAAGCAAGCAGGAGAGAAGAAGGGACGGGAATTCAGAGCACTGTTAGAGGTCTGCAGCTTCGACATAGCACCCCTAACGACCCACTGCCCTGAGACTGTCGGGCGGGACCCTACGGGCCTTGAATTTCCGCACTAGGTCCACTCCTGTGCTCTCGAGGACACACCTGGGACAAGCGAGGTAGGGCCCCTCAGGGGACGAGCTCTCCAGGCTGCAGGGGCAGCTTTGCTCTCCCCCATCTATGCAGAAAGGGAAAGTTTTGTCTGCATTTTGGGTTGAAAGTTTTGTTTGCATTTTATCAGATCCTGTAACAAAAGAGCCAAAGGAGCTACTTTTTATTTTTTTTTAAATAAATAAAGTTTGCCTACCAAACACACAGATTTTTTTTTCTGAGTATATTTTGGCCTATCCTTGCTTTGTAAGATTTTAAAGGAGACAATACTATTTCCAGTTTCTCCAGCAGTAATTATGAATTATCTACATAGAACATTTATCTTCTGAGGAAGAGTACGGGCTCGTCAGGAGTACAAAGTCTTTGTGCTCTAAGCTCAAGTCACGATGTCTAGCACACACCAGACAATAAATGTTTGATAAAAATGAATATCTTATACAATTCTTCTAAGGAACAGGAGCTTTGACTGAAAGATAATAGAAACCTCTCTGTCTACATTACAGACGCTTTTGTACAACATCAGAGGATTGTCTGAGTAAACATGAAAATCTATAGCAATTATTTCATAGTATTAAAATAAAATGTCCATATAAATATGGATAACCAATAGTTAGATGCTCAACAGCTATTTGTTTGTGGTTCTAAAATCATTTTTTACAATAAAATCCAGTGGATATGGTATGCTTACTTTGAAAAAGAATGGGACATGTGGGCCGGAGATTTAGCTCCATGGTTCTGGCACCTGCCTCGCAAGCGCAAGGTCCTGAGTTCGATCCCGGTAACCACATACAATGCTGGGCATGGGACTCACGCCCACCAGCCATCAGTACCACATACCACAGTGCTGGGCGTGGTGGCTCACACCTGTAATCCCAGCACTCGGGAGGCAGAGGCAGGAGGATTGCTGAGTTCCAGGCTTGCCTGAGCTACATAGTGAGCTCAGGGCCAGCCTGAACCTCAAAGCGAGACCCTGTCTCAAAAAACAACACAAAAAAAAAGAATAAGACACGTATGAGAAAATGCACATGGTATGAGGCAGGAAGCAGCACCATGAATGTCACTGGGCTGCACAGAAGAGACCCCAGTAGTTCTCGTTTTGGTAAATCAAGCTTCCTCCTTGTGAATCTATCTTTTCTGATTTTTCTGCCATGACTTTAACTAAAACGTTGGGTTTTTTTTTAAACAATGCTGATCAAAACTAAATATCTGAAAAAATATTTTGGGAAGGGTCTCATCAACCCATTTTCCTATTAAAACAGTAACCAGAATAACAGAATACAAAAGGATGGAAAAGAATTTGCCTCCTCACTTGATAGAAACCTTTTCTCCCCCAAGAGCAATGCACATGTGTCCTTCATTTTTTCAAAGAACCAGAGGTACCTACAACTTGGAGAGGTAGGAAAGCACGGCTACCGCCCCAGGGGCAGGAGACCACAGCAGACATATGGCAGAGGTGTTTTGAATCATTCCAAAATCACTTTACATAAAAATAAAGGAACCTCAGGTAATGGAGTCTTATGAATGTGTTTACTTCTAGTCAGGAAAGCAAAAAAGTAAGTCTTGGAAGTAGAACTGATCCAGTCTCTTAAGGTTTTAAACGTCATCAAACAAACAAAAAGTCCTATAAATAAAATACACAAATACTGTACTACATTTTAATCTGATTGGTAAGAAAATGAGTGTAGCATGTTCGAGGCTTCTGAGAGATGTTTTCTTGGCAAATGGAAGAGAATTCTGTGTGTGATGCCTCCTCTGTGGGTGTTCAATGGAACCCCTCCTTACAGGTAAAAGCCAAGTTAAGTTTGGGCTTGTAACTCTGGTTCTTTCCAGCTTGGAAATGTGGTCAAGTTCTTTACTCCCTTTAGATCTTGATTTCTTCATTGATGAAATACAATTCTCTTCACATGACAAGTAAAGGCATAAACAGGATATAAAGCAGGAAGTCTGGCATTAGGGCAGGCCCCTGATGATACCGTCAGGCAGCAGGGTTTCATAAATTTTTCTGTTTGCTAAAAAATTTCAGAGCTCAGTCAGTGACAATGTCAAAGTTAGCCCAGCTGAATGTTATTTCACTCGTGCAGTAGAATCCAGACTCAAGTGTAGTCTCTCCTGTTTTTACAACCTCAAGTGACATCTCAGCTGGCTTAATGTTCTGTTTGGCAAGTCCTCTGGGACCAAAAAAAACCAAAAAACAAAAACTAGCTTTTCTTCATGATGAACTTGCAACCTTTTTAACATTAAATCTCCTAATGCATTGTTTTAAAAAGAACAATCTTCCACTCGATGGTTTACAAAGTCAGCATCAATTTTCCACCAGCAAGAAAATATCTTGCAGTTATTTTTATTTCAAAGATCAAATTTGTTATGCAATACTTGGTCAATTTCTGCTGGGTTATATATACTACTTCTTAGTGGGACTGTTTTCTTAAATGGTTTAAGGTTATTAGACTACTCTTTGTGGTGATTTATTGCTTTTATAGAACTAGACATCCAGACTGGGTCCTACAAACCTATATTGCATAATTTTCAAAATAAATAGATTTCATTGACCAAATCCAAACCTATTATTTTATTGGCCTTCCATTGCACTCCATGTTAGGAACATCCTGAAGTTAATACTGACTGATCTCTGACTCCCTATTTGTCCGTGGCCACGAGAATCTAACTCAATAAGCTAAGAGCAGTGTTTGGTGTAAAGCAAGATGCGACAATCTGCAAGGTGCGGGCGTGTACTGGATGGATCCGGATCCAGAGATCCCCAGCCCAAGGTGGGCTGGAATTTCACTGCCTCTGATCTAACTTCTTCCACGCGGGGGGAAAGGAAACCTCCAGGACCAGAACTCAGCCTTCCTGACCCCATTATCTACACTTTGCTGGCCTGTGATCCTGCCCAGTGGAGGAAGGCGCTTCCCCAGTGCCTGGGGAGAGCTGCCAGGAAACCCCACCGGCTGCCTGGGAGGTACCATGAGCTCGGTACTTAGATAAAATGATTCCAGGAGCAGCCCCATCCACAGCAGCCCCTCAGACCCGCACGGCCACCCTTAACAATAGCCTGGAGAGGTGAGTGACCTGGCACCGGCTGGGAGAGATCTGGGCCCTCTTCCCGGGCCCAGGCGCTTCAAATGGACACACAGGAAACCACAAAAGGACACAACTCACTAATCCCCAGGAATGATAACTACAGGCAAACAAACCATCCTCACATTTCATCATGGGGATTTGAAAACCTGCAAATGAAAAACTAAATTAAAATTCACATATGGGTAGAGCGGAGCATGCCTGTAACCCCAGCATTCTGAGAGGCTGAAGCAAGAGTGTCTTAAGTCAAAGTCCAGCCTGGGGAACTTAGAAAAGCGCTGTCTCAAAATAAAGAAATAAAAAAGGTCTGGACATGTAGTGCAGTCCAATACCCCTGCATTCGATCCCCAGCACCACAAAAACAAACAAATAAAATCCTTGCCATGTTATTCAGTAGGCTAGCTTTTTAAAATTCTTCTCAAACAATTCATTGGCACCTGTCTGAGTTGCTCAATAAGGCTTTTCTAATGGTTCAAACATCTCCTATTTCCACCCAGGTTTTAAAAGAAGTAAACCTTGACCAGGATAATATATTTTATTATGTTCAAAGGAAAAACACCCTGAGGTGTGGAGTAAATTCCAAGTGCTGGCAAAATTCCACTTCTTCCACAGGCCCCTCTACCCCTAGCTGAAAAGAAGAGTTCAAGAAGCTACAGACCAAAAGGGTTGTGCAAGGACAGGCCTCCTCCGGGCATCTGGAAGGGCTCCCTTGTTTACGACAGCGGAGCACAGGCTGCTCAGTTCCCCAGCCACATCAACACACGGACAGACAGAGCTGCCCTGAACAAGGGCCATCTGCTGGGGACATCTGTTACCTGGACCAGGGGCGTAGTTTGCATATTTTCCCTACTGCTTAGCGCCTCCCATCTCCTTCCTCTGGACAAAAAGAGGCCTCCACCTTCCTCCGCACAAGGAGCACCCAAGAAGCGATGGAAGAGACCCTGGGACTTTTAACTCTGCTTTCCCCCCAGCCACAACACTCTGGCTCTGACCTGAGGCTACCATCCATGAAGGGCCTTTTCCACCCCAGCCCCTGGAGCGTGTCCACTGTCACCCCATCCCTCAGCCCAGCCTTGGGCCACTGCGCGCTCCCACTGGGGGTGGAACAGCAAGGGAACTGAGGATCCCCCGGGGAGAAAGAAGAGTGTTCCCTGAACCCCAAGTTCCCGCCTTGGATGCATTTGAATACCAAGGAGATGCAGCTTACCTGCCTCCTCTCATCTGGGGCCTTCAGGAAAAGCGCGTTAATCACAGCAATGGTGTAGGTTTGGATTTCTTGATCTGTGCTGTAAGGTCCAGAATACAGAAAGTCAGAAGATGCCAGCCCTGAGTCAGAGACGCTATAGCTCAGTATCTCCGTGCTCTTTCCCTCCCCCTCTCTCCCTCTCTCCCTCTCTCTCTCTCTCTCTCTCTCTCTCTCTCTCTCACACACACACACACACACACACACACACACCTGCTCACAGGTAAGAGAGAAAGGCAGGCCCTAAAAAATACATTCAGCACTGAGCATGTCTTTCACCTGGCCCAGGGCTGGAAGCAGAGCGGGTGTCCACCTATTACCAGCTGCTCCATGGACATCACCCAGAAGCACAGGCAGCCAGCTGGCCCTCTCATTTTCCTCTGCTGGGATTGAAGTCTGATCCGAGGAGATATAGTGGTCATGGCAGCAGTAGTGGCAGTAGTGTTACTATACATGCTTGTGTGTGAGACTGTTTGATATGTGATATATGTCAAAAACTATATGTTAAAAAGTAGTATCTCCACACTCTTGCACTTATTTCAAGGAAACTGCTTTGCCTCCGTGGGTATATTATAAATTCTAAATATCTATTTCCAAATAGAGACTTGTTAGTAGTGAAACCAAGAGGAGTTTATGTTTACATATTTGCTTTTCAATGAAGAGAAATCAGAAATTTCCAGTAAAGCTGAGAATGAAAGTAAGCTGCCCAGTGAGAGTACGTAAGAAGGCCCCAGGGCAGGACAAAGGACTGCTTCAGTGTGCCAAATGGGGGCTATCAGGCTGGGCCAGGGGTTACGGCCCAGGACATACCCAGGGTGGGATTCGCAGCCCAGCCAACTGTGACTGCCTGTGCAGCCTCAGTAAGCCCCTGCCTTCTCTCTGGGACAGTTTCCTTGTCTGTCACAAGGATAAGCACACACCGATTGTACCAGGTTGCAGCAAGGGCAAGAGAGTGGAAAATAATGAACTCTGCTCTCTGGGACGTCCACTGTGGGTGGATCTGTGTGCTCTCACAAAATCACCACGCCGGAGATGGAGCTAATACCCAGAGACTGTCACCCACACCCTTCTTGAGTTAACTTCCAAATGCTGGCCACCCCCCCACGTCCAAACTGCTCATGCATTATATTATAGCCATGAACACGTTCGGAAGCCTGAGAGCCCCAGTACTCCCTCTCTCACCCCCAGCCCTCAGGAGCCGACCAGTTTCCTCCAGAAAATTTACACGTGTGACCTGAGAGACCCAGGACAGGAGGCACTCAGAGCCAGTCATGATTGTGACGGTAGTGACGGCCAGTGTGCCAGAGAAAAGGACTCCAGGGAGACCATACTTTTTCTCAGTCCCAAAGCAGAGACACTTAGCCATGTCTGGATTCTACAAGGTGCCCCAGAATGTTCCCCGTAAACTCCCTGTCCTGTATAAGCTGCCTCCCAAGGTGTACTGTAAGCTCAAATATTTTAACATATTGAGTGCTCTGCCTGGTAGAGTGATCATGGGTGCCCATGCTCAGGGTGGTGGGTCTGGAGGTAATGCTACCAGCTCCCCAAGAATTGTGAGAGGGAACAAAGCCCAGAGACTGTATAGAATGCTGCTGAGCATCTGTCTAGTTTCACAGGATAGCTCAAACTTTCAGTGGGAAAAATGCACACCTTAGACTATGAAATTCAAGAGAAGAATGTCATCCTGAGCCTCAAGAAGAAGCCCACCTTTAGATATTCCATGTTGAAAATACATAACATGAACTTTTAATTAATTATAAAATATATTTATGATATCCCAGAAAGCGAATTGCTCCATTAAGAACTTGGAAGAACAAAACTGCGCTATTGTGTCATATTACAGATAAAGTGTTATCATCACCTGGCAAAATTCATTAAAAGTGAGAAGCTCCTAAAATCCAGGAGCTGAAGACAGAACTCACCGAGGAGAGTGGGGACAAACATGGCGCATAGTTTGATTTTAGACCCTATCAAGATTCAGTTGTCTGCATTCAGTTGATACAAAAATCTCCGCTGGAGGCTGTCTCCCCAGTACCCACCCCAGGGCACCCTGGCAGCTTACCCTTGCAGGTGAGGAATGAGTTGGCCGATAGTGATCTCCTGCGCCACCTTCTGGTAGAGGTCGTGACTGTTGAGCACCATGGACTCCAAGATGGCTAAGGACCTCTGTAGGATGGAGACGTCCATGGCGGACTTGTTTACAAAACTTGCTATCTGAAAACCCAACGGGGACAAGAGACTGCTTGTGAGAACAGGAGAGAACAGTGCAGAGAACAGGAGAAAAGACAGACAAAGTGAACTGGGAACTTGATATCGAAAACCAGATGCCACAGGTTAATACTCCACGACTTCTCTTAAATGAGAAACCAAAAAATATAAATAAAAAGTAGGATAAAGGACAGAAGACAGGAAACAAGGAGGCAGACTTTTTGGACTTAGGGAAGGGGACTGCGAGAGGTAAAAAATCATCTTTCCCCAAAGGAAAGTTGCTATTATGTATTGTACACATAAACTAATAAAAATAATAAAGAATGACAAGATTGATTCATTTATGTGCAAATGGATGTACCTGGAGGACACGCTAATGAGTGAAATCAATAGAGCACAGATAGGCAAATACCGGATCTTCTCATTGATATGAGCACTGGTAGATGCAAATAAACTCTAGTAGTATGACAGTCTTTTTAGAATGGGAAATTTCCAAAGGAAATTTGGTCTGGGGATGTAAGGAGGGGAAGGAATAAATATGATTCTGAAAGAAAATAAAAGAGCATGGGCCGGAGGGTTAGCTCAGTGGTACTGGCGCCTGCCTCACAAGCACAAGGTCCTGAGTTCGATCCCCAGTAACCACATATGATGCTGGGCATGGAGACTCACGCCCACCAACAATCAACACTGCATACCACAATGCTGGGCTTGGTGGCTCACGCCTGTAATCCCAACACTCGGGCGGCAGAGACAGGAGGATTGCTGAGTTCGTGGCAGCTTGCCTGGGCACCATAGTGAGCTCAGGGCCAGCCTGAACTACAAAGCGAGACTCTGTCTCAAAAAAAAAAAGAAAAGAAAAGAGCATGTATATAGGGGATGGGGAGGTGTGGGTGGGGATATGGGTAAAAATGAGAATTGACTGTGTCATATATTGGTACAAATTCCCCAATGTTATGCGTGATTGTGAGATGTATGCAAATTGTACCAATAAAGAATGCAATTAAAAAAAGTATGAGGAAATAAAAAAGATAACCAAATACTTAGAGTGTAACATACAGCCAAGTATGGGCCAATGACTTGACATAACATCCTTCCACTGTGATGCATTGATGTAATTTCATAGGTCAACAATAATCAAATGTCTCCTTAAGAGACACCTTCATACAATCATCCTCCAGCTTTCCCAGGACAAGTCCTCTGAGCTTCAGCTTTCAGGGGCAGACAACTTCAACATCTACCTCGCAGGGATCCCTGTGTCTCTCTGAGACAGAAATTTCAACAAACACTGACCGCCGTCCCTCTCCCACTCCCAAGCCACCCTTTCATCCACACAAGTCTAGACTTCTATGTTCTTATTATGTTCCTGTTCTGTTCTTCAGGGACTCACACAAATCACACTTGTCAGCGTAACTCAACTGGCAAATCTGTGGTGCCTGGTTATTCTTAATTAAAAAAAAAAAAAACTTTCACTTACTCCAGTTTCTTATGGTTACAATAAATTCTTCTCATCTCTCCCAAATGTAACAAACACGAAGTCATTTCAAAATTAGCAGTGCTAAGTCAAAATAATAACTTCTGTCCTAAAATGTATTCCCCACGGAATTAATTGCTAAAACCCCAAATATAATAAATCACAGTTCAAGAGAGAAGTAAAACTGGGTTAGAATAATGGATCACAGCAATGCATACACATGGGTATCATGAAGGCTTTTATTTTAGAGGCCTCATTAAACCTTATGGCTGTCTGTTGACAACTCATGTTAAAAGGCCACTATTATATCAACATAATGATGACTTTCTTAAAAGCTAAATAACTTGGCTCCCTGACAAGTAAACACTGCTTCCCTCTGTCAGCGCCAACTGCGCCCTTTCTGCTGTCCCAAGACCCTCCCCCTCCCTGAACATGACAATGTGCAATGGCGCCCACAGCAGTCCCCACTTGTCACTCCATCGCCTGCAGCCCAAGGATTCCCTGGGGATGCAGGGGTGGGTGCAAATACCAAACCCCTGCCAGTACCAGGCGCATGTGCACCTCAGGAGGTGGGGAACAAAGAAAAGAATGACTTCAGGACACGGTGATTTTACATTCAAGAAGCTATTTTGTAATGCAGACTACGAATGTACGGGAGAGTATGAGAGCTAACAGTACTAGCTCTTTGCACGCCTAGCACACTTCCCAAACTCTCCCAGCCAGCTCTGCCTCGGCCTCACGTCCGGTCCCATGAGCAGAGCACAGGAAGCCCCACCC
>PVIC010022345.1:0-27750 GCA_004025085.1 Thryonomys swinderianus | reverse complement strand
GGCTGGCCCTGAGCTCACTATGGTGCCCAGGCAAGCCGCCGCGAACTCAGCAATCCTCCCGTCTCTGCCTCCCGAGTGCTGGGATTACAGGCGTGAGCCACCACGCCCAGCATTATATGTGGTAACCGGGGATCGAACTCAGGTCCTTATGCTTGCGAGGCAGGCGCCGGAACCACTGAGCTAACCCTCCGGCCCCTCAGCTGCCCATTTTTTAACTGGGTCTTTAAATTTGGGGGACTGATTTTTTTTAATGCTCTTTATATAGTCTAGCTAGTAGACCTTTGTCTGAGAGACAGCTGGTAAAGATTCTTTCCCAATTTGTTGGTTGTCTTTTCACTTAGAGTGTTTTCCTTTGCTGTGAATAAGCTTTTTAATAAAAAAAAGATCCCATTTGTTGATTTCGTCTGTCTCCTCTCTGTAGGAAAATGTTTTTAAGCATTCCAAATAGCAGTTTTTCTTTAAATGAGACAAGGTCTCCCTCTGTAGTTCAGACTTGTTTTGAACTACATTACCCAAGCTGGTCTTAACTCAGGGTTGCTTCTGCCTCAACTCTCTGAGTGCTGATATGATAAGAGTACATCACCTAGCTAACTGTCAAATCAACTTGGAAAACATGGAATTTATAGATAATTGTAGACCATAATAGTTTAAAGTTATATGTTGACTTAACTGAGGCAGGTGCTGACCTTGTCTACTAAACATTAACCAGAAGATAGTGATATTAACCTTTCAACTTTAAGCATTATGGGTAAATTGCTGTTATGCTTTCTTCTCACCTGATTCTTACCGACATTCCCATCAGTCACCTTATTCTCCGTGGTTCTTCCCTAAGTGCTCTACCATGTAACCACATCTCCAGCCCTGAACACGTGACTTCTGATTAGACATGTACGTTTGTGGATCTGTGTAAAGAGAGACTAAATAAGCCATTTAACATGTTCACCGTAGTCACTGTACCTACTAAATTCTAGGCATGGTGCTAGTTTTGGAATACAGAATGAAAAACTACAATAAATGTGGTTTCTTTGTGCCTTTGCAGATAAGTGGAGAACAGACATTAAAACAAACCCATGATATTTACTTAATTATAAATTATAATTTTTTTTTTTAGTATTTTTGAGACAGGGTCTTTCTTTGTAGTTCAGGCTGGCCCTGAGCTCCCTGTGTAGCCCAGGCAAGCCTCGAGCTCACAGCAATCCTCCTGTCTCTGCCTCCCGATTGGTACATTCTATATACAGTTCACAATCACACTCAACATTGGGGAATTTGTACCAGTATATGACAGAAGTTAATTCTCATTTTTACTCATATCTTTACTCAGCCACCACTCCCCACCCCTTATATATATGAGTTCTAGAATGTATGATAGATTTTGTAAAATGGATGTGGGTAGTTTTAAGTCAGTCCAGTAGCAGAGAACGTGTAAAAGTGGCAAGATCCAGATCTGAGCCCTGAATGTTTATATCAAAGTTGTAAAGGGAGATGTAGTATTGTAGAAGCCACTGGCTCAAGAAGCCAGCATCACCTTGTGTATTAGAAATTGGACTCAGTGGGGCCAGGGATTTAGCTCCTGTGGTATCACAACTATTTTGGAAGCTCAAGGGCCTGAGTTTGTTCCCCAATACTGCAAAAAAAAAAAGATGAAGAAAGAAATTAGACTTGTTGGATTGTAAAGGAACAAAATAATATGCCAAGTTGATTGGACAGTTTTGAATATTTGGTGGATACAGAAGTATAATGAGTATCTATAGTGGATCAAAGAGTATCTATAGCCTTTCTATTTCCAGCATGCCCTTACTGCTGAAGCCAAATAAAATGACCAACACTTTAAAAACATCTGTTTAGCTGGGGATTTAGCTCAAGTGGTACTGTACTGACCTCAATGCACAAGGGCCAGAGTTCAACCCCAGTACCACAAAAACAAAATCTGTTTAAAGTTTCCAAAGAACTACAAGGTGAGTTGCTATTAAAGAAATGAAGCGGAATATTAAAATCAGGGTTGCTTTAGATATCATTGTGGAACTTAGGGATTTTGAAAAATTGAGCTTTGCAAAAGCTACCTAAAATGGGTAAAAGATAAAAATCCAGAACCAGCCAAAGTTGGGGCTTCCAATAATATTTTTTTCCCATAGATTGGTAGCCTAAAAGAGTAGACTGTTGATGAAAAAGAGCCAAATCTGCTTTTCCATCACTCTGTAGGCACTACAAAGAGTATTTCCCTGAGTATTATAGAGAGTAAGAAAATTGAACCCCAAGTTGTATCATGCAAGCTGAATTCACTAGTAGCTATCAACTAAAGTGATTGTAGCCCATTGGTTTCACAGAAACTACCATCAGTAAATCTGGGTCCATTTTGAAGACATTTTCTTTTCTCCTAGACAACAAAGAATATACTTAGCTTATAAGTAAAGTGAACAGCTCACACAATTAATACGCAAAGAAATGTGTCATGTGTGCGAATGATCCAGAATAACAGGAGTATATGTTCAAGTAATTGAGATAGTACAATTATTAAAATATAGGGTGCTTACATTTACTATGTTTAAGGAAATGAAAATATGTATAGAGAAAAAAATCTAAAGAGTATCCATAGAATTTCTGGAAGTAAAAGTAGTCATAATTGAAATAAGAATTTACTTGAAGGAATTAATGGCAAATCATAAAATATGAAGACAGTAAGAAATTGATAAATTAGTACAGAGGGAAAGAGAATGTATGAAAAGAAGGCACAAAATGATATTTTACAGTCTTTGCCTTAATGTTTGATAAGATTCAAGTCAGTTTTATAATTTAACATCTAACAGATCTTATTATAAGCTTGAAATATAGAGTAACTGAGTTTAAAAAATATACATGTAGTCACAGTTCCAGAAGAAAAGAGAAAGATAATGGGTCCACATCAGTATTTTAAGGGTTAATTACTGGGGCCTTCTCAGAAATAAAGAGATGACTACAGATAACCAGAGTTCAGCTGCTAGAGAAATAAGTTTTTTAAAAAAATATAATAGTAGTTACTAGACAACTGACTTCTCAGTGGAGATGATCTTAGTCACAGATGAATCTAATAAATAATGGAAATCGGCGTGGTGGGGCATACCTGTGATCCTAGCACTGAGGCTCGACAGTCAGTGTGGGTTAGGGGCCAGGTTGGGCTGCATAGTGATGTCAAAGCCAGCCTGAACTACATAGTGAGACCCTGTCTCAAAAAACAAAACAATGGTGAGCCGGAGATTTAGCTCAGTAGTTCCAGTGCCTGCCTTGGAAGTGCAAGGTCCTGAGTTCAGTCCCTGGTAACCACATACAATGCTGGGGATGGTGACTCATGCCCACCAGCAATCAATACTACGTATCACAGTGCCAGGTGTGGTGGCTCACGCCTGTAATCCCAGCACTCGGGAGGCAGAGACAGGAGGATTGCTGAGTTCAAGGCTTGCCTGGGTTATATAGTGAGCTTGGGGCCAGCCTGAATTATAAAGTGAGACCCTGTCCCCCTCCAAAAAATAAAACAAAACAAAACACAATGGTAACCAAAAATGGACTTACAACATTAATATGCTAAGGAAAATAGCTATCAACATATAATTCTATGCTTTTCAAAAGTAATCTTGCCAATATGGAATTAAAATATGACAAATTATCCCCAGTACAGCCTCATTAAAGAAAGTCCCAAAGGTAGAATAAAAACCATCCCAGCTACTAGAGATACAGAAAAGACTGGAGAGCAAGCCAAATGATAAATGTGTGAATAAAGCTAAGTGAATATTTATAAAGCAATTATGTCTTACAGATTAGCACATGGAGCAGTAAATCTAGTATTTAAATGTTTTGAATCTGAAAGTGGTACTAATATTAAAGTTATTATCATTTTTTATAGGGCTAGGGATATAGCTCAGTAGTGTTGTTCCTGCCTGACAAGTGTGAGGCCCTGAATTCAATTCCCAGTACCAGAAAAAAACCTAAAAGTTTTATATAGCAGGTGGACTGAATTGATACCAAGTTTTTAAAAATGCAAGATATGGGCCAGAGATTTAGCTCAGTGATTCCGGCGGCTTCCTAGCAAGTGCAAGGTCCTGAGTTCAGTCCCTGGTAACCACATACAATACTGGGCGTGGTGGCTCATGCCTGTAATCCCATCACTCAGGAGGCAGAGACAGGAGGATTGCTGAGTTCAAGGCTTGCCTGGGCTACATAGGGAGCTCAGGGCCAGCCTGAACTACAAAGTGAAACTACAAAAAAAAAAAAAAACCTACAAAAAACCCCCAAGATATAACCGTGAAATTAGTAGAAAAGAAACAGATGCGATAAGAAAAAGAGAGAAGAGATGTAGCTAAGCAGAAGAGTGCTTGCTTAGTATTTGTATGGTCTTGACTTCAGTCCCTAGCACTGGAAGGAAAAATAAAAAAACATGTAAACTAACAAAAACCTAGGGGCAAGAAAAGTGACAAAGCAGGCAGATAGTACAAAAATAGGATGGATATTTAAACTCGAATGTTTTAGCTTTCTAAAGTAGTTCAGAATGTATGTTAAGTTTAGCTTTGCAGAAGCTACCTAAAATGGATAAAAGATAAAAGTATATCACTGTTTATATATGAAACATTGAAAAGACAAATCAGAAGGTTGAAAACCAAAGTATATACCATAAGACCATCCAATAGTTCATCACAGTGCTCATCAACATCCCAGCTGACTTTCAGCAACTGACTAGGGCATATACAAATTCCTATGGGAATTCAAGGGATCAAAAAGTAGCAGAACCTTCTGTTAAAAAAGAAGAAATGCAAGTAGGATGGAGGAAAACATGACAGAGTGGTGAGCAACAACTCAGCCTTTCCAAGATTTGGAATCCAAACATTGGAAAATCACATATTGGAGAAGATAAAAAGAGAAGTAGATCCTGGGAGCCAGGAGGAGAAAAAAAAAAAGCTACAGAGAAACTGAGTAGACAGAACACAACATGGAGAAGAGAAGAAGCAGTGTGCACTTTCTCCTGACTCCTGACAAAGGGAAACCAAAGCTACAGAGACAGTGAAAGGTGGCGGCCGAAGGGGCCCCAGGGAGAAATGCAGCCGTGAACAGACTGGACTGGAGTGCTGTGTCTGCAGAGAGAGCACAGGATTCTGCTCTCATGCGAGTCCATCAGGCAACAGCTGGTGAATGACTGGCACAAGCACCTGCCATAACTCTGGAGACAGTATTTGGTTGGACACCACTTTAAGGAAGGGTTATTGTCTAAACTTGGGACTTACAGCAGCCACACAGCTTCATTTAGGGCTCCTGTTGATTGGGTCCCAGTGATTGGGTGAAGCCACAGGGACAGCTGAGGTCAGGGACTGTGGTGGAAAGAGGTCCTCTGAGGGGACACAGGCCCCACTTCCACAGCCAGAAGCCAGGCCCAGTTTAGGTTGGCACCAGTGCCTGCCTCTTACTGTGCACTTCCTGCTTGTTCCTGCATTCACCACAGGTAGTTGATTCTGACTTTTTTTTTAGGTTATTTTCTTTCTGTCTTTCATTTCCCCCCTCCCTCTCTCTCTTTCTCCCCCTCTCTCTCCCAGCCTCCCTGCTTCCCTCCCTCCCAGAAATTGAACTTGGGACCTAGTGCTTGCAAGGCAGGTGCCTGAACCACTGAGCAAAATCCTCAGCAGATGTTGTTTTTCCATAGCAAAACATGCATTGGTACATTTTAGATGTATGTAACTATGACCCTCATCACAGGAAATTTGCACCGTTCACAATACATCCTACCCTTCCTTAAAGCCCTTCTCCCCCATCATTTTTTCATTGCATTCTTTATTGGTACATACATCTCACAATCACACATAACATTGGGGAATTTGTACCAATATATGACACAGTCAATTCTCATTTGTACCCATATCCCCACCCATAGCTCCCTACCCCCTATATACATGCTCTTTTATTTTCTTTCAGAATCATATTTATTCCTTCCCCTCATTACATCCCCACACCAAATTTCCTTTGGAAATTTCCCATTCTAAAAAGATTGTCATACTACTAGAGCTCATTTGCATCTACCGGTGCTCATATCAATGAAAAGATCCGGTATTTGCCTATCTGTGCTCTATTGATTTCACTCCTTAGCGTGTCCTCCAGGTGCATCCATTTGCACATAAATGAATTAATCTTGTCATTCTTTATGGCAGAATAGTACTCCATTTTATTTAAAAAACCACACATCTTCTTTATCCAATCTCCAGTTGATGGGCATTTGGGTTGTTTCCAGGATTGAGCTATCATGAACTGAGCTGCTATGAACAAGGGTGTACATCTGCCTTTCCACTGTGATTTTCCAAGTTCTTTTGGGTATATTCCTAGCAGGGGGATGGCAGGGTCAAATGGGACCCCTAGTCCTAGTTTTCTGAGAAATCTCCACACATATCTCCACAATGGTTGCACAAGTCTGCAATCCCACCAACAGTGGAGAAGGGTTCCTTTCTCCCCACAGCCTCGCCAGCATTGATTGTTGGTTGATTTTGTAATACTGGCCATTCTTCATGGAGTGAGATGAAATCTCAGTGTTGTTTTCATTTGCATCTCTCGAATGACAGTGATGTTGAACATTTCTTCATATGTTTCTTAGCTGCTTTAACTTCTGCCTCTGAGAAGTGTCTGTTCATTTCAGATGCCCATTTTTTTTTTTTTGAGACAGGGTCTCGCTTTGTAGTTGAGGCTGGCCCTGAGCTCACTATCAGATGCCCATTTTTGAATTGGATCTTTAAACTTGGGGAGGCTGATCTGTTTAAGTTCTTTATATATTGTAGATAATAGCCCTGTCGGATAAACAGCTAGTAAATATTTTTTCCCATGTTGTTGGTGGTCTTTTCGCAGTGTCAGTGACTTCTTTTGCTGTGCAAAAGCTTTTCAGTAGGATGAGATCCCATTTGTTGATTCTTTCTGCTAGTTCATGTGCTATAGAGGCCTTATTCATAAAGTCTCTGCCTAAGCCAATGTCTCCCAAGAGTTTTACCTAATCTGTTTTCCAGCAAGCTTATTGTTTCTGTTTTAATGTTTAAGCCTCATATCCATTGTGAGTTTAGTTTCGTGCATGGTGAAAGAGATAGGTCTAGCTTTAGCTTTTGGCAAGTTGAAGCCCAATTTTTCTAGCACCATTTGTTAAAGAGGCTCTCTTTCCTCCATTGAGGTTGTTTGGCTCCTTTGTCAAATATAAGGTGGCTTAGAGTATCTGGGGTTGTTTCTGCATCTTCTAATCTATTCCACTGGTACTTGGGTCTGTTACTTTGCCAGTACCATGCAGTTTTTTTTATCACAGTGGCTTTATAGTAGAGTTTTAAATAGGGGATTGTAATACCCCCTGCCATGTAGTGGTTGCTTAGAATTGCTTTTGCTATTCTAAGTTTCTTGTGGTTCCAGATAAATTTTTGTATTATTTTCTCTAGTTCTGTGAAGTATACCATTGGGATTTCAATTGAAATTGTATTGAATCTGTATAGTAGTTGTGGAAGTATAGCCATTTTGAGGATGTTGGTTCTCCCGACCCAGGAACAAGGGATATCTTTCCACTTTCTGATTTCCTTTTCTATCTCATTTTTCAGAGTCCTATAGTTTTCAGAGTAGAGGTCTTTCACTTCCTTTGTTAGGTTGATTCCTAGGTACTTCATTTTTCTGGGTGCTACTGTGAAAGGGAGTGACTCCCCAATTTCTCTTTCAGTGAGTATGTTGTTTGTGTAGACAAAGGCTGTTGATTTTTGAGCATTAACCCTGTATCCAGCAACACTACCAAATCTGGTAATTAAATCTAGTAGTCTTTTGGTTGAAGTTTAGGATCCTCTAGATAGAGTATCATATCATCAGCAAATAATGGCAGTTTAACTTCTTCCTTACCTATCTTTATTCCTTTTATGTCGTTGTCCTGCCTGATTGCTATGGCTAATGTTTCCAGCACTATATTAAACAAGAGTGGAGACAACGGACATCCTTGTCTTGTTCCTGATCTTGTTGTAAAAGGTTTCAGTTTTTGCCAATTAAGTATGATGTTGGCTGTTGGTTTCTCATAAATAGCTTATATTAAATTGAGATAAAGTCCATCAATTCCAATTCTCTGTAGAGTTTTGATCATAAATGTTTGTTGGATTTTGTCAAATGCTTTTTCTACATCTATTGAGATAACCATATGGCTTTTGTCCTTGAGTCTGTTAATATAGTGTATTACATTGATTGATTTATGTATGCTGAACCATCCTTGCATCCCTGGGATAAATCTGACTTGATCAGGGTGTATGATTTTCTTGATAACTCTCTGTATTCTGTTTGCAAGTATCTTATTGAGGATTTTTACATCAGTGTTCATTAGAGAGATTGGCCTGTAGTTTTCTTTTTGGTGGGATCTTTTCCTGCCTTTGGAATCAAGGTGATGGTTGCTTCAAGGAATGATTTAGGGAGTACTGCTTCCCTTTCAATTTCATTAAAGAGATTGAGAAGTACTGGTATTAACTCTTCTTTAAAAGTTTTGTAGAATTCAGCAGTGAAGCCATCAGAACCAGGGCTTTTCTTTGTTGGTAGGTTTTTTATTACATTTTCAATTTCCCAGGTTGATATCGGGGTGTTTAACATTTTTATATCCTCTTCATTCAGCTTTAGAAGTTCATATGAGTCTAGGAATCTATCCATTTCTTCTAGATTTTCCATCTTCTTGGAGTATAGATTTTCAAAGTACGTGTTTATTATCCTTTGGACTTCTTCTGGATCTGTGCTGATTTCCCCATTTTCATTCCTTATAGCATGGATTTGACCCTTTTCCTTCCTTTGTTTGATAAGGTTGGCTAAGGGTCTGTCGATCTTATTTATCCTTTCAAAGAACCAACTCTTTGATTCATTGATTCTTTGTATTGTTCTCTTTGTCTCCATTGCATTAATTTCTGCTCTGACCCTTATAATTTCCTCTCTAGTATGTGCTTTGGGTTTGTTTTGCTCCTCTTTTTCTAATTGTCTGAGGTTTATCATTAGATTGTTTTTTTCGGTTTGCTCTATTTTCCGAGTATAGGCATTCACTGCTATGAATTTCCCTTGCAGAACTGCTTTCATTGTGTCCCATAAATTCCTGTATGTTGTGCTGGGGTTGTCATTTAGTTGTAGAAACTGTTTAATTAATTTCTTTTGTGGCCCATTGGTTGGTTAACAGAGTGTTGTTCAATTTTCATGTGTTTGTGAGGATCTTGGAATTTCTTTTGCTATTCAGCTCCAGTTTCAAGGCACTATGGTCTGGTAGTATGCAGGGGATAACTTCGATTCCTTTGCATTTACTTAAGCTTGTTTTATGGACTAGAATGTGATCTATTTTGGAGAATGATCTGTGAGCAGCTGAGAAGAAAGTATATTCTCGCTTTGTAGGGTGAAAAATTCTGTAGACATCTAATAAGTCCATTTGCTCAAAAGTTTGACTTAGCTCAAATATTTCCTTATTGATTCTTTGTCCAGTTGATCTGTCAATTTGTGATAGTGGAGTATTGAAGTCCCCCACTACTGTTGTATTCGTGGTTAACTGGCTTTTCATGTCCAATAATGTTTGTTTTATATACCTGGGTGCATTAGAGTTTGGTGCACAAATATTTATGATTGTTATTTCTTTCTCTTGGATAGTTCCTTGTATGAATAGTGACCTTCTTTATCTCTTTTAATCAGTTTGGGTTTGAAATCTATTTTATCTGCAAGCAAGATAGCCACTCCTGCTTTTTTGCACTTTCCTGTGGCATGGAGGATTGTTTTCCAGCCTTTTATTTTCAGTCTATGGGTTTCTTTCTTAATTAGGTGTGTTTCCTGTATGCAGCAGATTGTAGGATCTTGCTTCTTGATCCAATCTGCTAGTCTGTGTCTTTTAATTGGCCCATTGAGTCCATTGACATTAATGGTTATGACTGATATGGATTTCAGAGCTGCCATGTTTCCCTGTTTGTTTGTTTGTTTGTTTGTTTGTTTTTTCCTTCCTTGCTTTTCCCCTTCCCTATTTATTTTCTTGTTTGCCGCAATGAATTCACTCTACTGGGTCTTGTGGGTATGGAATTTTCTGTGTTTTTTTCCAAGATATTCTTTAGAATGTTTTGGAGTGCAGGTTTCATATTTGTGAAGTTTTTCAAGTGCTCTTTGTCATGGAAGTATTTTATTTCTCTGTCTATTCTGAAAGATAGTTTTACAGGATACAACAGTCTAGGTTGGAGGTTGTTTTCCTGCAATGCTTGAAATACTTCCCTCCAGGCTCTCCTTGAGTTGAGTGTGTTGAAAAGTCTGCTGTGATCCTAATGGGCTTCCCTTTGTAGGTGATTTTCTTCCTTTCTCTCACTGCTTTCAGTATTTCATTCTTTTGTTGTGCATCTGGAACCTTGATAATTATATGTCTAGGTGTAGATATTTTTATGTCACAGTGTTTTGGAGTCCCATAGGCCTCATTTATCTGTATGTCTATATCTTTTCCTGTGAAGTAAAATGAAATATGTAGAAATTAATTTGACCATAGAAATGAAAGAACTCTGTAGTGAAAAGTACAGTATCTGAAAAGGGAGAATATGGAAAGATACCCCTGTTTCTTCATAGGTAGAGTCAATATAACCAAAAATGGCCATAGTTCAAAAACTATTACACAGATGTAATGTAATCCCAATCAACATATCAATAGCATTACTTATAGAACTAGTGAAAACACCTAATATTTCATATGGAACCAGAAGAGAGCTAAAATACCAAAGCAACTCTTGGACAATAGGGCAAGACAGGCAACATCACAGTTCTTCACTACAGAGCTACCGTGATAATCACATGATATTAGTAAACACACAGGCAAATCAGACTTAAAGATGGAAAGAGAATAGAGCAGTGGTGGTGAACCTATAGCACAGGTGCTTCAGTGGATGACAGGGAGAGCCCTCTGTCAGAATGTGAGCCAAGTGACCATAGCAGCCCCTCCCCAGCAACTGAGCATGGATAACCCACAGAAAGCATGCCAAGTGGAGTTTTACTTTTAGTAAGCTGTTGGTGTCATTCAAAGCTCTGTTATATTTTTCTTTTAAGGTAAAATAATGTTGGCATATGATTTTTTTCTAAATGAAAACTTCAATATTTGGGTTTAATTGCAATGTTGGTACTCGGGGACAAATAAGTGGGCTTTGGGTTGCAGTTTGGACGCTCTTGTCTCTATCAGGTTCACCATCACTGGAACAGAAGCTGCAACAGTAACTCCAGGAACACTCAGCTGCCTTGTCGCAGACATACATACTTTCACTGGAAAAAGGCCTGTTTAAGAAATGCTACTAGAAGAGCTAGCTATCCACATACAGAAGATTGAAGCAAGACCTATATCTCTCACTAAACTAAAACAAAATAGATCAAAGATCTACATATCAAAACAGAAAATCTACTAAAAGATAAAATAGGTATAACTCTTGAAGATGTAGGTGTGGGCAAAAGACTTCCTGAACAGAACCCAAATTGCAGAAGAAATAATAGCAAAACTCAACAAGTGAGGTGATATCAAATTGAAAACAACAGGAAGAAACCGTCAACAAGGTGAGAAAAACACCCTATAGAATGGAAAAACATTTTTCCAGGTACTCATTAGACAAAGGACTAATTTCTAGAATATGTAACAAGAACTCAAAAAGAAACAATTCTTCCAATTTAAAATCCAATTTAAAAATGGGCATTTTCAATGAACAGACATTTCTTAGAAGATGTGCAAATGGCCAGTAAGAGAAACTGATCAATATCACTAACCCTTGAAGAAATGCAAATTGAAGCAACATTCAGATTTCACCTTGCTCCATAAGGAATGACTGTCTTTAAGGAAGGAAATTACAAATGCTGGAAAAAGGCAACCCTTCCTTGTTGTTGGATTATAAAGTGATGCAACCACTATCAAATGAGTATGGAGACTCCTCAAAAGACTGAAAATAGAAATTTCATTTTCCCTAGTCAGTCTCCTTCCTGAATGAATTAAAGACATCATATTAGAGGGACATGTGCATACATATGTTTATAGAGAACAGTTTATAATAGCTAAATCTTAGAAGCAGACTGTCCATAAACAGATGTGTAAATAAGGAAATAAGATATTCATATACAATGGAACACTACTTTCATGAAGGTTAAACTTGATTCATTTGCAGAAAAGTGAATGCATCTTTTTATTGAACTATTAAGTGAAGTGCATCTAATGTACAAGCTTAAATATAGCATGATTTCTCTTGAGAAACCCAATGTATTAAATGTAAAGTAAGAGATAACAGGAAACAAAGACAAAAAAATTATACTCCAGCATGGCAGTGTACCTTGATGGAGTGTAATTATCTTATGTTCTCTGGATGTTAATCTATGCTTATTATAATTAACTTTATAAAGGCAATGCTAGTAAAAAAAATATGGGTAGTGAGGAAAGGGGGCAGATTTGAGATGTGTTATGTACCTATGCCTATTCACATCAGGGAATGTTGTCATATATTGCAGACATAAATTAAAATAATTTTTAAAAGAAAAAACTTGGAAGATTCATGCTTTCTATTTTGAAAAAACTCCAGCAATCAAGACAGCGATATTGCCGTAAGGGCCAACACATACACCAATGAAATCTATGAGTCTGTTCTCAAGCAATCTTCAACAGTACTGCCTCAGCCATTTAGTAGGGAAAGAATAGTTTCAATCTGTGGTACTGAGTCAGCTAACTGGATATCCATCTACAAAATAATGAACCTGGACTCATTTTTACCTTGTATCATATAAACCAAAATAAATTAAATGGCTAAATGTAAGAGCAAAAGTTTTAAAGTTCCCTATTTTTCTGGTAATGTTCTTTTACAGTTGTAGAGATTGAAACCAGGGTTTTGCATATGGTGAATACAAATTATCTAAGATACACCTCCATGACCATACACAGATATTTCTTAAAGGGGCACAGACAATAGAAAAGATAATGTTTTAATACATGGTGTTAGAACAGTTGAACTTGTATAATCTAAAGATAGACTTACACCCTTCTCAAAAATTAACCGAAGTGTATTACATACATGTAAAATGCATAACTAAAATTTCTAGATGATAACCTAAAAAAATGTAGATGACCTTGAGTTTGGCACAACATTTTAGATGGAACACCACAGCACCATTTTTTAAAAAATAATTTTATCTTTATTGGTACGCTGTATATACACATCATGATTACGCTCAATACTGGGAATTTATACCAGTATATGACACAATTTAATTCTCATTTTTTTCCGTTCCCCTGCCCACCCCACAACCCCTCCCCCCTAAATACATAAGCTTTGTTTCTCTTTTTTTATTACCATCACATTTTTTCTTTGCCCCTTATTACCTCTCCACCACATTTCCCTTTGCATATTTTCTATTTCACAATATCCATCATACATTCTAGAACTTACTAACATCTTCTGTTTCTCATACCAGAGAACAGGTATATTTATGCATCAGTGACTTATTTTATTTCACTTATGAGTATGTCTTGAAAGTACACCCATTTGAGTATAAATGACTCAAACTTATCATTATTTAAGGTAGAGTAATAATCCATTTTATAGAAAAACCGTATCTTCTTTATCCAGTCTCCAGTTGATGAGCATTTGGGTTGTTTCCAAGACTGAGCTATCACAAACTGAGCTGCTATGAACATGGGTGCACATATGTCATTATGATATGATTCTTTTAATTCTTTTGTGTATATTCCTAGCAGAGTCAAATGGGACCTCTGATCCTAGTCGTTTTTGGAATCTCCACAATGACTTCCATAGAGGTTGTACCAGTCTACATTCCCACCAACAGTGGAGAAGTGTTTTTTTTTTCTCCACAGCCTCGCTAGTGTTTGTTGCTGGCTAATTTCAAGATAGCAGCCATTCTTGTGGAGTGAGATGAAATCTAGGTGTTGTTTTCATCTGCATCTCTTGAATGACCAGAGATGTTGAGCATTTCTTTTTTTTTTTTTGCTTTTTTTGGAGACAGGGTCTTGCTTTGTAGTTCAGGCTGGCCCTGAGCTCACTATGGTGCCCAGGCAAGCCGCCGCGAACTCAGCAATCCTCCCGTCTCTGCCTCCCGAGTGCTGGGACCACAGGCGTGAGCCACCACGCCCAGCATTATATGTGGTAACCGGGGATCAACTCAGGTCCTTACGCTTGCGAGGCAGGCGCCGGAACCACTGAGCTAACCCTCCGGCCCGAGCATTTCTTTATATGCTTTTTGGCAGCTTTTACTTCTTCCTCTGAAAAGCATCATTTTAAAAATAACTGATAAAGTGGATTTCATCAAATTTAAAACAACCCCTTTTGAAAGATACTGTCAAGAAGATGAACAAACAAGCCAAACAGTGGGAGAAAATATTTGTCAAAAACAAGTATGGTTAGGTATGGTAGTGCATGTTTGTAATCCCAACACTTGGCAGGCTAAGGCAGTAAGAATGCCATGAGTTTAAGGCCAGCCTGGACTACATAGAGAGACTATGTCTCAAACAGCAACAAAAGCAAATTCAAAAAAGGCTGTTAGCAAAAATACTCAAAGACCACTTAATGCACAGCAGTTAGAAAATAGCCTGTTTAAAGCTGTTCAAAAGACCAACTAGCATTTGACCAAGAAAAATCAGTAAATTTCAAATAAGCAAATGAAAAGATGCTTGACATCATATGTCATTAGAGTTAAAATGTCGATAAAATATAATTATCCTATGTTTTAGGATAGGTGATAGGCAACATCTGAAATAATGACAATACCAAGTGTAGGCAAGGAAATGGAGCTTTAGGAACTTTCAGTCATTGCTGGTGAGAATGTAAAATAGTACAGCCACTTTGGAAGGCAGTGTGGCAGTTCCTTATGAACCTAAAAGTTCTCTTAACTAAATGTCTTAGTTACTTTCTCATTGCTGGCACAAAATACCCAACAGCCACAAATTGAAGAAGGAAAGGTTTATTTCAGTTCACAGTTGGTAGAGGTTTCAGTACATAGTTGGCTGGCTCCAGGGCAGGCTGGCATGTCAAAAGGCATCACAGAAGTGATGCAGTGCAAACATATGGCAACAAGCCTCCCTTTCCTTTTTATTCCATTCAGACTATAAAATGTTTAGGTAGTGCCACCCATTTCCAGGGTGGGGCTTACCTTTACCCACACACAGCTATGGTGTGGGTGTCAGTTATCATCAGCTATGTAGATTAATCCATTGCCACACACCCTTAATCCCAGAATCACAGTCTAGATCCAGCCACCTCTGCAAAGCTGCACCTGTGAGCACATGAGGCTTTCCAGGGAGAGCTAGGTGCAAGGCAGAGCACGGAACAGCTTGGCAAATTTACTCAATTGCATTGAGACAGTTGTATTATCAATTTGTTTAATGGAGCTTTAAATCCATAATTTCCCAAACTTGGAAGCAAGATGTTTTTCAGTAGTTAAATAGATATGTTCTGGTACATCTAGTCTTATGAAGTATTAGTACTCATTGCTATATATGAATTATCTAGATGAAAAATGAACCTCATCCATGAAGTAGACACCAACTATTGACATCCTAGAAAAGGCAAAGCTATGGAGACTTGAAAAGATCAGTAACTGCCAGGCATCTGGACAAGAGAGGGATAATTTGGTAAAGTAGAATATTTTTAGGAATATAAGGAACTCTTCCTTATGGTATTGTACTGGCAGGTACATGTATCTATTTGTCAATAGCCATAGGTTGTATAACACCAAGAAATACTCCTGTAAATTGTGGGCTTGAAATGATTTTACTTTATCAAGGTTAAATCTATAATTGCAACATGTCCCAGTAATTCCATGCTTATGTACGTTAAGACAAAAACACTCAAGAGGCTGAATAGAAGGATCATCATGAGTTTGAGACCAGTCTTGGCTACAGAGTGAGTTCAAGACAGTCTGAACTAAATAGACTCTGTCTCAAAAAAAAAAAAAAAGGAAATACTGTATAATCCCAGTAATATGAAATATTTAAAGCAACAACAACAACATTTATAGAAGGAAATGAAAGCAAATAGAATGGTGATTGTAAAGAGCTGAAAGGAAGGGGGGTAGGAAATTGTTCAGTTGGTGCAGAGTTTAGGTTTTGCTAAATGGTGAATTTAAAAAATCTGATAGCAAGTGCCGGGCGTAGTGGCTCACATCTGTAATCTCAGCACTCGGGAGGCAGAGACAGGAGGATTGCTGAGTTCGAGGCTTGCCTGGGCTACATAGTGAGATCAGGGCCAGCCTGAATTGCAAAGCGAGACCCTGTCTCAAAAAAAAAAAAATCTGATAGCAAAGTATATGTACTTAATACTCCTGAACACTGCCATTAAAAATGATAAATTTTGTGGTTTTAACATAAAAATGAAAATTAACCCCATCTACTTCTCCCCCAAAGAGTTGCAGAATAGTCTTGAATTAAAGTACTGAGGGCTGAACTATGTTATGCAATGATGAGACAGTCTATCTAGAAGGTATAAAGTTTGACTTTTTAAATATCAGGGGTTTTGATATATGAAACAAAAATTGTTGGGGAAGCTGGGCGTGGTGGCTCACACCTATCATCCCAGCACTTGGGAGGCAGAGGCAGGAGGATTGCTGTGAGTTTGAGGCTTGCCTGAGCTACAAGCAAGACCCTGTCTTAAAAAAAAAAAATAATGAAAGACATATTGCCATTAATCTTCTCAAAATACTTCCTCTTTCTTAGAATACATTATCCCATTATTATTATTATTATTATTATTATATTTTTACAGTGGACCCATGACTTACAGACTCAATTCTCTTGCAAGAGCTGGTTATAACTCATTGTTTGTAAGTCAAGACTACTTTTCCGTAAGAAATGATAGAAATACCCACAGTGTACCCCAAGTTCTCCTGAAAATATCTTACCTAACTTTTTCATAATAAAAAAGGTTGTAAAATGTGTATAATATGCCAGACACAACTGTTTTATACTGTACTCAACATGTAGGTTGACATGTTTGGCTTGGAGGACGGGAGCAGGAAATGGAAGGTGGTTATTATTTGGAAGGAGAGTCCCCTTCCATGAGAACATCAGGAGTCTGGCTCTCTGGTGTCCTTTTCTCCCCTTGGGAATGTCTGTAGCCCACTAGAACCTCCTGGCTCACAAAGGCTCAACCCTTGCAGAAATAAAAACTGGTCTAAGGTGGTCTGTTTCTGCCTTGTCTTTTTCGTTTTTCCTCCTGGTACTGGGAATTAAACTCAGGACTTTGCCAAGTAGGCACAGTGCCACTGAGGTACATTCCCAGCCCTTTGTCTTAAACACTGTTCTACAGTATGAGATGACACCTTCACTAAGCATATGAATGCAGAGATTGGCTTTTTCTCTGTCTGGGTGGGTCTTCTCTATAAATGTAGCTCTGTCTAGTTTTTCAGGATTTCCTTTATTTCAGGAGAAGAACTTTGCTGCCCTGATTGTTGACACTCCGCTCAGCTCCTCAGCTACCATTCTCTGCTGCTCAGCCTGAAGTTCCTCTGTAGACAGTTCCTCTGAGTGTTCTCACCAGTTCCTCAACATCACCACTGTCTACCTGCAAACCTGTGGCCCCTCTGTAGTGACAGTGTCGCCAACCACGGGGTCAATTGAAGGCTCAGGCTCCTCTACATAGCCTTCTCTCTTCTATATAACTTTAAGCCACACTTTCTTCTAGACACATCTCAGTGTCCTTAGACATTGGGCAAGGGTTTCTCAACCCCACCTAGCACACAGGAAAAACCAAAACTTGGGTTGCAACTCAATACTTTGGTTGTAAGTTAAAACTAAAATTTCTGTTATAACTATATTTATACCATTGTTCTTACCATTGTCTGAAGCAGGTGTATTTTTGGTTGGCTGCCTAAATGTCCTGAATTGATTCAAAATGTTTACTTTTCATGGTCACTTCTACCTTGAAGATCTAGAAGTCTCATGGTACTGGATTTGGTGGCTAGGATACACTGTACTATTTTTACAAGCCTACCTTTCTTTTGATGGCATACAGTAGCAGCATTCGCCATATTTTATGACCTTGTAAAGATAATCATGGAAGAGGACTTCCAGAACTTCTTCAGAAAGTGGCAAGAATGATTTGATAATTGTGTTCATAATGAAAGGGAAGTATGTTTTAAAAAACTTTAATATGCACTGTATTTTGATCACCCTTTGTATATGTTTATTTTGTATACAGTTTTTTTCAACCTATGTCAAAATTTATTGTTTATTTTAAAAATACAAGTGGCAACTTTCATTAACAAAATATTTTGCCTGGTTTGTTTTTCACTTGTCCGTTTTAGTTGCTTCTAACAATATTAATCAGTTGGATCGATGATCACTAGTGTGTACTCTGCAGCATTTTCTATAAGCTATGCCCAGTTCACTACCATTCTGCTATAGTGATGGACAACAGCTTTGGCCAGCATGCCATAGTACTCCAGATTTTTTCAAAGCAGTTGGCAAAGATGACCAGCTTTGGTTTGCCCTTTCTGATCATCTTGAGTGCCTGCTTATGCCCCAGTGTGCACTTTCCACTTGCATAATAACTTGGAGCCTGGAGCTGATGGACTCCAGAGGCCTTTTGTCTTCTCTGCAGTCACAATCTTCCTGCCTTAAATGCAGAAGGCCCCTGCCAAGATGGTTGGGGAGTGAGAAAGGAAGCCCTATATCCATTTATAAAGTGAGTTTCAATAAGGAAAATTAATCTGCTGATTAGTATAAAAGATGAAATCTGTGAAAATTAGAAAACATGAATAATAACTGAAGAGATGAAGCTAATGCTATAGCCTTAAATAAAAAAATATTAGAAAAAACTGAAAGAAAGCCATTCACCAATATTATCTGTGCTGTATAAAAAAATCCTCTCTCAAAGGCTTCAAACAAAAATTTTCTTTTGTGTTACCTGGTTTTGACTCTATATTGACTGTCATAGCTGTGTATGTGTGTTTGATTCCCGTGTTTAATTATGTTCCAACTGCCCTGTCATTGTATGACTAGTGGCAAAATGGCAGTCCCTTACAGCATGTGCTCATTCAGAGGCAGACAGGAAGAACAAGAGACTGAGCCAACTCTGCATCTGAAACTTCTACTTACATGTGCTGCCCTGGTTAAAGTGAAGTAAGGCTGTGCATAGTCCCCTCCTCCGGAGAGTAGGGCCACTTAGAAATGATAGGGCCTGCTAAAGCATTGATCTCAAGAGCTAGAGCCTTCATAAAAATATACAGAGGAGAGTAGTAGGATTTAATGAATTATGGGCAGGGATTTAGCTCAATGGTTCTGGTATCTGCCTTGCAAGCACAAAGTCCCAAGTTCAGTCCTCAGTACCACATACCACAACGCCAGGTATGGTAGCTCAGGCCTGTCATCCCAGTACTTGGGAGGCAGAGGCAGGAGGATTGCTGTGAGATCGAGGCTGGCCTGGGCTACATAGTGAGTCAGGACAAGTCTGAACTACAAAGCAAGAATCTGTCTCAAAAAAGAAAAAAAAAAGAATTTAATGATTTACATCACACACCACAAAAGCACAACAATGAATGTTTTAACACAGTGATACAAGCACCATATGTTGTCTGGGCAAGAGCAGCACTTAGTCTGAAGCATCACCCCTTCATGTCCATGGTAAGAGGCATCACATGAGTCACTCGGCCTGTACAGGTTTTTTCAAGTCAGATTTCTGATCTGATTATCAAGCAAAGTTATGAACACCCAGCAGAGTTTTGTCAGATTTTGCTATTCGAGTAGTGCAGAGTTCAAGCTTGGAGCCTTCTGACAACCGAGGTGTCACTGTCCAGTAAAAGTCCATGTGTGCTGGGCCTGGCAGTCCACACCTAGAGTCCCAGTACTCAGGAAGCAGATGCCAGAGGATTGCGGTTTTTGAATCCTGGGCTAGAGTGAGATCCTGTCTCTAAAGTGTCACACCCACATATACACAAAGTCAATGTGTATACATGAGAAAATATTTTGTGCAACACAAGGGTAATCACATGTTCCAGGGTTAGAATGCCCGGATTTCTTCGAGGGGCTTTTCTGCTTATAATAGAATCAATCAGTCTTTCTTTCAATCTCTCTTTGTTTCATTCTATCCGTTTTTTTGAGACAGGGTCTTTCTTATGTAGTCCAGGCTGGCCTTGGACTCACAGCAATCCACCCACTTCAGCCTCCTGAGTACGGGGATTACAGGTATGTGCCACCATGCTCAGTACAGGTCTTTAAAAAGATACACCAGACCTTTAAAGGAAGGTATTGTGCTTCATACTTAACAGGATGATACTAATGAAGACATTAATGGGGAAGTTCCGAATGTTCATGTTTTGGAAGACTCCGTGTGGGACAGAGAGTAATTCTTTCCACCTTTAAAAGCCAATTAAATTCAGTTTTTTTTTTTCTGATAAAATGTGTTAAGTTACCTGGGCATGGCGGTGCATAACTATAGTCACAGCATTTGGGAGGGCGAGGTAGGAGAATCTCTGTGGCTATTTGGTGAATCCAAGGCCCAGAACTACATAGTGAGACCTTGTCTCTTGTACACACAAAATGTGTCTAGTAGAAAGAGAGGTATAACTATTCCTCATTTAATAGCCTACCTGTTAACAAACAGACCATTCAGTCTTATGACAAGGAGTGTTATTCAGATCTGGGCCTGCTGCTCAAACTTAGTACTTGTCTTTTCTTTGTGTGTACAGTTCTGTACATCTTGTTTACAAAGCCTCAATCTCTTTTTTTTTTTAATACACTGCAATTTGTTTGTAGAGTACAATTTTAGCTGATTTACAGTACAGTAGTTTTCTGTTGTTATACATTACAGTACTGCATGTAAGGGTTATACAAATAAAAGCAAAGACATAAAGTTGGAGTGTCCTTTGGCCATTTCTTTGTTCTGAAGAGTGTAATGTACATACGTACTATATACAATTTCTCATTTAGCGACTGTTAATGGTTTGTGTCTAGATGTCCTCCCGAAGCCTCACAGTGTCATAGATGGGGCTTTTCAGAGGTGGCTTGATCTAGAGTGTGTGATTCAGGGATTAAGTGTGTGGTGCTGGGGTTAAGGCTTTGTGATTCCTAAATCGGTCCACTTGATTGGCTTGGCACAGTTCTGGGAAGTGATGGTAGGTCGCAAGAGGCAGCCTGGGTGGCAGTGCTACCCGCCCTAATGGGTAGCCCAGATAAAATATAAAGGACAGAAGGAGGGTTGTTGTGGCCACCTGCTGCTTGCTGCTAATGCTGTCTTTTGTGTGCTGTTTCTCTGTTACACCCCTTTGCCCAGACATGTTCTTTGCCTTGGAGATAGATAATTATGAACTGAAACCTCTACAAGCTATGAGCCAAAGTAAACCTTTCCTCCTAGTTTTGTCTCAGCAAAGCGAAAAGAAAGACAGTGATCAATTCATGTAACACCCTAGTCAGAGGAACAGAACTCACTTGTTAAATGAAGAGTATCTCTACCTTAAATGTAAAATGCTGGATTTTGAAGACTTACTAATAAAAAGAATAAAGTGTCTTAATTTTCTTTCTTTCTCTTTTTAATTGATTTTATTGGTACATTTTATATATGCATTATGATCACATTGAACATGGAGAATTTGTACCAGTACATGACACATCTTATTTTTTTCCCATGCCCCTGCCCTCCCTGACACCCACCCCTTATGTACATAAGCTTTGTTTCTTTTATTACCATTAAATTTTTTCTTTCCCTTCTTTACTTAACCCTTACCCCACTTTTCCCTTTTCCTTTAGAACATTTTCTTCCTATTTCACGATACCTATCAAATATTTTAGAACTCATTTACACCTTCCGTTTCTAATACCAGAGAAATGATACAGTATTTACTAAATTTTAATAATCCCAATTTTAATAATCTTGCATGTTGATATATATTGGATTAGATATTAAAATTTACCTTCTACATATTTTGGAAAAAATTTAAGATTGTATAGTGGTTATAGTGCTCAGTATACTAGAAGAATTTGGAAGTATTCATCTGGAACAATACATAATGATCTGGCATAATGATTTATTATAGTTACATATTGAAATGACCAAAAAGTCCACCATTACTTGACTGGATATGTCATTACACAGTTAGAACTAAACACCCATACAGAGCTTTTTAATACATAGGAAACAATGCCAAGCAAAAGACTGAATATGATTACAGAACGCTGAAGAAATGGGTCAAATCAAACAAGATGAATACATTCGTGGTTATATAAATAAAAGGGTGGAATCATTACCACAAAAGTTAAAATTCTGTTTTGTTTTTACAGAGATAGAGAAGTAGTGTACATAGGCATTTCCAACATACTGGTAGTTCTGTGGATGTTGAAGTTTTATAAATAAATTACACATAAAAGCCTTATACTTCTTTGTTTTGGCAATCAAACCCAGGACATTATATGTAGTAGGAAAGCACTTTTATTGTTGATCTACATGCTCAGCCCTTTAACCATTTGTTTGTTTTTGAAATAGAATCTCATGGGTAAATTTAACTGCTCATGCTGACCTTGAATTTGTGATCTTCTGCCTTATCCTGCCTCCTAAGAAGGTGGGATTATAGATGCGTGTGATTTATATATTACTATATATGACATCTTACATCACATTTCATATTGTACTGAAAGCCTAAAATGGATAGGGATTGGTAGTTTAAAAAGAGGCAGACCAAAGCTGATTCACTTACTTCCTGGAGTGGCATGATGTATCTTGCACTAAAGTCAGTGTGGGCTGAGCCTATGTCTTGTCCCTTTACTGTCTAGCTATATCTGTGTCCCTTACAGTGGTGTTATTCCAAACCTGCACTGTATTAAAGTCTGTCAACAGAAGACATAGAAATTTGGGATCTATACCAAACATAAGCTTGGGGGCTTTGGATATTGTCACTCATACTGTTAGCTGTTCTCTGGCCTCATGAAGCTCAGAGATTGCCCAATATAGTTTCTCATGACACCTAGTTAGATGTCTTTAATTTGAAAATGAATAAGAGGGAAATCACTGCAACCAGTTCCTCAATTACTGTACCATCTGCCCAAATTGCTTCTGTAGAAACTTCAATATGGTGATATCTGTCTGTAAATTTAGACAGGGTCTTGCTATGTACTTTATTCTGGCCCTGAACTCACAGTAATTCTCCTGCCTTAGCCTTCCAAGTATTGAGGTTTCAGGTGTGGTCCAACACTCAGTTAAATCCCATCTGTCACTTAATCTCATTGCACCAGCTTTGCCCAGTACTTCAGGTATTATTAGGTGAATTTATGTTCTTCATTTGTGGTGTGTGCTTCCATCTTGAGTCCTTGCTTTGCTGATTGTGTATTGTTTGAGAGTTCATTTCCGGTTGGATGATGAAGACCATCAGCAGATACATCGTTGAGAGGATACATTGGAGATGGGCTCTCTTCTGCCTTAATCCAGACAATGTTTTATAATTATCATTTGAGAGTTAAAATATAGCTGTCATTCACTCTTACTCTGCTGATAACTTCACTGCCCTCTACAAAATTTCTTTCATGAATATAAGTAGCTTCTTGGCTGTATTTATTGCAGACAGTGAAAGGAATTTCACTTGTGGTAGAGTATTTGGTACACAGGCAGAAATTGTACACAAATTCAGCAGAAAATGGCAGAAATATTTTCTGTTCCAGAGCTTCATTCATCACCATAGGCTGTTTGGACACAAATTTTTGTTGTTTGGTTTGATTTGGTTTGGTTTGGTTTGGTATGGGGGACCAAACTCAGGACCTTGCACTTGTGAGGCAGGTGTGGCATCACTGAGCTAAATCTCTGGCCCCCAAATCTCTTTTTTTTTTTACTAGATTTTGATTCTGAATTTCATACATATATGTATCTAGGTGCTTCCTGGACATTTGTTACATATATCCTAGAATCCTTCAATAATCAACATGCCCAAATTGCATTTATTATTTTAAAGTTAAAACCCCTCTTCTCTAATTCATCTTCCCATACAACACTTGATTGGTTCCATGATGTGTGAATATTGACATGGGTATCTCCTTTTCACCTTATATTTGTGCCTCATCTCTATTACCTTCATGTTTTATAAATTCATCCATATCTATTGCTTATTTTCCAGCATCAACCTGTTGTTTCTATCTCTGTCATCTTTGCTGGGCTAATTCATGCTCATATGTACAATGAGGTTAAACATTGCTTTCTTTGAGTGTATTTTCCTAATCTCCATTTTATCCTCTTTCTTCAGTAATAACCTACGCTTATATTGTAGTAACCTGACAACAAAAGCAATACTTATTTCATGGACTGACTGTAAGAATCAAAAAAGATATTATGTGCTGTCTGGGATTGACGCACTTGTGAAATGCATAGGTTCAGTGGAATGAATGGTGTAGGAAGTAAACCTCAGAATCTACCCAAATTAAAACAACAGGATAATGGACTACATCTTCAGCTTCACACCACACTATGAATCAGTCCACCACTCAGTTGAGAGAAAAAAAAAACTATAAAAAATGTGCATATCTGAGTTTTGATTTTAAGTGGACCCAGGTGAGAAATGTTCTAAGAAATAACCAACTGTGGGTTCATACATTCGTGGATTTGTAGCTCAAAGTTTTAATATATTTTAATGATCTGAAGAAAGCAAAACCCAAGATAAAAAGTAGTAGTGAAGTGCTTGCTTCGGCAGCACATATACTAAAAAGTAGTATAAACAAATTTATATGCCCTTTACTGTAAAACTTATTTTAGGGGTTAGTAAATACATTAGCCATTTTGAACCAGTTACCATTTCTAAAGCATGTTCTATTTTTAATCAATTAAAAATATATTACAAAAGTCATGTTTGGCTAGAAGGCTATATATAAATAGACCATGGTCAAGACTTGACGTCAGTCATAGTTGGCCTACCCCAACTTAATTTCAAGCTGCAGAATATTCCTGCAGAATGTTTTCTAAGGAAAATGAATAGCTTGAGGTTGGAGAGTGATTACACAAGAAAACAAGCTATATAGTGCATTACTGCAGCTAAAGTGACACCAGAGACTCACAAATACTTTAGATGTTGGAATTCCCATATCACATACCAGTCACAGGATATAAAATACTTGTTTGTATAGCTCGGTTAATAAATTATAGCCTTCAAATATGTGAGAAAGTAAAGTAAATTACAGAACAAAACAGATACTAGGTTTAAAAAATAAACTCCAACTCCTGTAAATGAAAATATAATTGAACCTTAAGAATTTAGTGGTTAACTAATAGGAAATGAAATAAAGCTGATATGTAGACAAGAAAAGTTGAAGTCTGTAAAAATTACTCAGAATAAAGCGTAAGGGAAAAGAGTACCTAGAATGTGTACTTAGAAAACATAACACTTTATTGTAAAGGTAATTAGAATTCCAAAGGAAAGTAGAAGGAAACAGGGTAATGTATGAAAAAGAATTGGGTGAGAATTTTCCAGAATGCATGAAATTTAAGTTTAATAAATAGAATGTATTTCAGGAATATGAAGTCAGTTAAACATTAGAAACATTTTGCATATACACAGGTTAAAAGAGAAAAATATAAAAACAGCTGTAGAAATAGCATTAGATACACATATATTACATAATATGTACCAGTTTACATTTATGACATAAAAAATTGTCAAAATAGATACAAATTTTCTTAATCCAAAGGAAGATGTGTACAAAGAAACTTTAGCGTTGTATATAGTGATATGGATTTTAAAACATTCCTCTAGAGAGTTAAGGTAAGTAGTATACCTCACATTATTGTTTCTGTCATTGTACTTGGAGGTAACAAGGGAGTAGAATGAAACAAGTGCAAAAATTCCAAAGGAAACACTGAATTTTGTTTGTAGAAATTTAATAATCTTGGAAATTTCAATATCTTATTAGTATGACTGATCTGTAACAAAGTTGCTAGATACAAAAATTAAAAATGTAAGATATTTTTGCATTTTTTCCAGCAACCAACAAAATAATTTGTATTCCAGTGTAACTACAAGTAAATATCAATAAAAAAGGAGAAATCGTTTCTTCTTTGAAGAAGATAAAATTTCATAACAAAACAATTAGAGAATAACAGTGGTCAAATACCATGAACCCTGATCTTAAAAGAGTGGCCACTATGTTACCCAGAGTACAAATCGTGAGGCTCAGATCCTCCCTTACAAAGAAAAACCAAACATAATAGGATGAAAGAGTTTTTAAAGGTCTACTGTTCATGATAGCATCAAGAAGTACAAAGTAACTGGGGCTTAATCATGATAAAAATGTTCTCCTTGTGGAGAACATTACAAAACTATTAAAAGGATATTAAGAGATTAAAACAGATGCTATCTTTATAGACCAGCAGAGTCAGTATTCTGAAGACAGCACAGCTCATGTCTTGCTCTGTAAATCTCTGGCAGTCCTCAGTCTCCTTTCCTCCTCCCCTCCTCCTGTCAGAGGAACTGATTCCAACATTTTTGTTTGAAGTCTAAAAAGTTAAAATTAGTTAAAGACACTTAAACTACAGGCTTCGCTTATTCTACCCGAGGTCAAGACTTTTTTATTTTTTATTTTTTTTTTGAGACAGGGTCTCGCTTTTGTAGTTCAGGCTGGCCCTGAGCTCACTGTGCAGCCCAGGCAAGCCTTGAACTCAGCAATCCTCCTGTCTCTGCCTCCTGAGTGCTGGGATGACAGGCGTGAGCCACCACACCTGGCTAGAATTATATTTTTATTTCAAATGTTTATTAGCACATGTTTGCAGTACATAACGATAACATGTGGAGACAGTATATATATATACACATATATATGAT
Source organism: Thryonomys swinderianus (assembly GCA_004025085.1). Taxonomy (NCBI): domain Eukaryota; kingdom Metazoa; phylum Chordata; class Mammalia; order Rodentia; family Thryonomyidae; genus Thryonomys; species Thryonomys swinderianus. The sequence goes on along the minus strand of PVIC010022345.1, from coordinate 1,002 downwards.
ACATATATACATATATATATGTATCATATATATATATAAAATACATCTTAATGCTTTTTCTTTTTACTTTGGAATACATTGTAATTTTCTAACCCCCCCATTTCTTCATCCCCTTCACACTCAGAAAAGATATGTCTCCCTGTTTCCTAGTGTCTATCTTTTATTTTGCTATTTACTAATGCTTTGAGTTTCTCATAGGAAAGAAAATGCAAATTTTAAGATTGTGTGTCCGATTTATTTCACTTATCAGTGTGGCCACTCATATATACATTTCACTATAAATGACTTGTTTATTCTTTTTTTAATTCAATTCTTTATTGGTACACTTTATATACACCTCATGATAACACTCAACATTGGAAAATTTGTATCAGTATATGACATGAGTTAATTCTCATTTTTACTCATATTTCTACCCACCCTACAATCCCCAACCCTGTATACATATGCTTTTTTTCTTGTATTTATTCTTTCTCATTACTTTCCTCTACCCTTTTCTATCTCCTATTTCACAAAATCTATTATACATTCTAGAACTCATTTATATCTACAGATTCTCATACCAGAGAAAAGATATAGTATTCAATGCAATTCCAATTGAAATCCCAACACTGCACTTCTCAGATCTAGAGAAAATAATCCAAAAATTCATCTGGAACCACAAAGGACCTAGAATAGCAAAAGCAATTCTAAGCCACAAGGACATGGTTGGGGGGGGGTATTACAATCACCAATTTGAAACTGTACTACAAAGCCATAGTGCTAGAAACTGTATGGTAGCTCGGCGTGGTGGCTCACACCTGTAATCCCAGCACTCAGGAGGCAGAGACAGGAGGACTGCTGTGAGTTTGAGGCTTGCCTAGGCTACGTGGTGAGCTCAGGGCCAGCCTGAACTATGAAGTGAGACCCTGTCTCAAAAAACAACAACAACAACAACAACTGCATGATACTGGCAAAGTAACAGACCCAAGGACCAGTGGAATAGATTAGAAGATACATTGA
>PVIC010022344.1:0-27747 GCA_004025085.1 Thryonomys swinderianus | reverse complement strand
CAACATCATCAAAAGAATGGCAAAGTCATAGGACTGCAGAGAGATTCAGAGTTGTTCCCCATCCCTTCTAGGAAGGGAGAACAGACCCATGTGGGTGAGACCATGGACTCTAGAGCCAGATGGCTTCTTTCTGCCACATGCTCCTGAGCCATTCACCAACATCGGAGTCTCAATTGCCCCATCCATAAAAGAGGACAGTTTCTTTCTTCCACAGAGGACCAGTGAGGATTCTGTGAAGCTCTCAGCTAGGCGTTTGGTACCGTATCATCCCTGAGCAAACATTGGCTGGAGCACATGACACGAAGTCCAGAGAGTGCAGGCTTCCTAACGAAGACCACACAGCTGCTTAATGCAGAGCCTTGTTTTCTATCCCAGCCACCAGTCAGGTTCTCAGCAGCACCAGAACAGCCTGTGCTCTTGGGTTAGTGTTTTCCAGACACATCGCCGGAGCACAGTGACTCTCAGCAAGGGCATGTGGAGGTTTCCAGTTCCTTGAGGAAATGAACCCTCTTGTTTGGGGATTTGCAGGGGTGAAAGTGAGGAGGTAAACTCAGAGACAGAGGGGAAAGAAGGTAGCTGTTGGGAGCTGTTGGAAAGAGGCCACTGATCAGATGGATGTGGGGCCCAAGCATGGAGTGCCATTCCTCTGAGTGGCGTCTTCAGCAGACCTCACAGATACTAGCATCTACCTTCCCCTCCTCCTTTTCTGAAGACTTGAGCACCTTCTGATTGAGATGAGAGCTGGAAGCAGAGATGCTGCTCCTGGCATAGGTGATCTGAGTGCAGCCAGCCCACGGGCTGCAGGGCTCTGTGAACGAGCCGCTGATTCCTGCTGTCCTTGGGAGGCGTGAGGACACAGGGTAGGTGTAAATCACACTCCATCCAGTTTCCCCACCCCCAGCCCAGCACTATTTTCACCTAGGAACAGTCTAATAAAAATGCATTCCAAGCCCTAGTCCTAGAGGAGCGGGGAGTAGGGAGGAGCTGGGGAGGGAGCCAGCCCAGCAAGCCTTGATTAAATGTAGCTGAGCCTCAGGGCTTCTCTGGCCTAGGACGCAGCCCCAGGGCTCCTAAAAGCAGCGGATCCCCAGTACCCACTCTCCGAGGCTGTGGCTGGCCTTTCAGAAAGGCGCTGGGTCCCAGCCCCCTATGAGGCCCCTGTGAAGGCCTACAAGGCCTTCCCAGCATGGCCTCCCCTTGCCCTCTGCGCATGGGCACAGTCTGTCTGTCTCAGGGCTGATCAGATGCTGCGGAGGGCCCTCCTTTCAGGGAAGAGACACTGGCTGGGCTTTGCCTGGGGAAGCAAGTTTCGAGGGAGATGCTTCTGGCAGGTAGGACTTGTAAGGAGAGGAGGGGTGGCTAGACTGGGCCACTGGAGCAGCAGTTCTCAGCCTGATTGCACATTAGAATCACCTGGAGTCTTTGAGAAATTTGAGAAAATTCCAATGCCAGGCTGCACCCTAGACCTATGACAGTAGTCTCTGGGGGTGGGACTCAGGCACCAGTAATTTTTCAATTTCTCCAGATGATTTCGATGGGCAGCCAAGGCAAAGAAAGGCTGATTTAAAAATCTCCCTGGGCTTCTGTGGTGTGGTCACATGGCAGCTGTACTGAGGGCACCTGGCTGGAGCTCAGGGAAATCATGGCACAGACAGACCCTGGGTAGGGAAGGATCCTCACCCCTCCAGCTGCCCAGACAGCCTGGGTTTTCCGTCAGCCTGGCTGCCTGAGCATTTGGGAAAGAGTGTGAGTCAGAGGTGGTGGTGACCCAGAGCTGGAGCATGAGGTGCAGGCTGAGCTGCCAGCATATTTCCTGCAGCTGGCCTGGAACCCTTCAGGGAGGGGAGAGAAAAGGAGAAAGGATATGCTCACTGGACCTGCCCTGATGGGAGTGGATGGTAGTTTTCATATTGTAGTTATCTGAATGCATGTCTGGTCTTTGCTACCAGAGCAGGAGACCCAGGGAGAGCAGCCACTGCATTATAAAGATACCCAGGGTTCGGCCACTTGCTGCTTCCTACATCTTTCACCTTGAATGTTATAAGTAATCCCAGGCCTGCATCCCCAACTGTCTGTTCTTATGGCAGCAGTGAGTGGGATCCTTTAACTCTGTCCAAGGCGTCCTCCTGTCCTCGGAACCTTCCAGTGGCTCCCTGAGTCACTCGGAGTAAAAGCCAGTGACCTGGTTCATCTTCCCTCCTGATCCCAGTACCTGCTTCCCTCCACTGCCCCACTCCAGCCACCCAGCTCCTCCTCATTTCCAGGCACTGTCACCGCAGGCCTTTGTCCTGGATGTCCCCTCTACCCAGAAACTTTGTGCCAGAAATCTACACAGCCCCTCCTTCCTCTCCTGCACTTCTTTGCTTGTATGTCACTTTCTCGGCACCGCCTCCCCTGGCCATCCGCTCTCTGTCTGCAAATCATCTTCATTTCTCTGGGCAATGCTCGTACATCAGTATTACATGTTTTATTTATTTGTGTCTTCCTCCACCTGCGTGTGAGTGCTGAGAAGGCAGGAGTTTGCTCCTCTGCTCTCTGTGGTAGCCTGCACTAGGTGCACAGGATATCATTTTTCTGTTTTTCCTTTTTTGGACCCTTGGTATTTAGAAGTGGTTTAATAACAATCTTTGGCCCCTGACATTCTTCCGGCTGGTCCATGCATGATTTGTTTTTATTTAATTATGTATTTAATTAATTATTTTTATTAATGTCATAAGCATCCAAGAAATCATCACCCAAAATAAAGCTGGAGTTTCACAAAAATGACATACAAATATTTGATTCTGCCATACTGGAGGAACTACATTCCTTAATCTGTGGTTCTCATTCCTATACTGTTCTTTCTAGCTAGTTTAATTACATTATATATACCCCTAAAAAGAATATTGTAGTGTAGTTATTTTTAGCCACAGTTAAGCCTTATTTTTCTGTGTACAATATTTAGAGTCCTTTTCATTTAATATTATTTTAAGATCTATCTATATTTTGGCATGGACTGTGATTCTTTCCTTTTGACTACAATAAAATATTTGTGGGATGGGTATTTAGGATTCTGTCTCCCCATAGTGTCAAGTTCATAACAGCTAAAATCTTTGAAGTGTTTCCTCTGTGCAGGGCATACTGCTAAGTGTTGTATAAATCTATTTAATAGATAGAAACTGACTCACAAGAGATGGGAACTGGCAGAAGGCACACACAAATGACCCAGCATGGGATTTGAACCTATTTAGTGTACCTTAATAGTGGTCTTCCTTCCACCTTGCTACCATGCTGTGTCTCTGAAAGAATGAGTGAGTGAGATATATCTCTCTGTCTATCTCGTCTCTGTTGAAAGAGCACACCAGCTGGGCCTTGTGCTTGTAGGGCCTGGGCCTTTAACTCACCCACAGGCTGAGTCCTTAGGTTTGCTTGCCTGGAGAGGGGACTAAGGTGGAATTCAGCCATGGAGGGAGAAAGAGACCTGCATAGGAGAGATGGAATCCTTTCCCATCAGGTTCCAGATGATTGTAGAAGCCTCACTCAGTTGAGCAGGGCATGAGCTGACCAGCCTGAGAAAAAGGCTGATCATCTTGGGGACTCTGGTCATTGGCCAACCTCTCTTGCCACTTGGAGCACCCTCCTCAGGGATGAATCTCTTTTATATGAGGAGCGAACAGCACCATGGGGAACTGGAGAGCTGAGCCCAGGACTGATTAAGAAAAAAATAGGGGCTGTCCCAGATATAATCACCCTTGACCCAGGGAGCCTATGCAGCAGTGTCAAAGTCAGGCAAATAAATGAACACAAAGGTGACTTTGGTCCCAAACTCAAGGATAGGTTTGCATAAGCCATGTAGGACAAGAGAGGATGAGGGCCACGGGTTTATAGTTCTATGTGGACATGATCTGTCCATCACATTAGCATATGTCCAAGGCTTGGAGTCAAACAGGTCTGAGAGGGACCACCTAGGGCTTGCTTCACTGACCAGGCAGAAGTTGCCTCTCCAGGAAACCAGCTGCCTGAGGACAAGCAGAGTGGTCCTCCATCTGGCCACCAGGACCAGTGCTTCACCTGGGAAATGAGGGCAGGCCAGTTGTGCAGGAGGTGGGCCCAGACCAATCTAGGTAGGAGGGAGGAAGGAAAGCCTACACTTTTCTCATCAAGAGATAGTTTCTCTGGTATCCATAGGGGGCAGCAGAGAGCAGAAGACAAAGACTGGCCAAAAGTCCACTGCTGGTCTCAGTTTCCCTAAATGCCTTGGAGGCCCAGAAGCCTTCCAGCTGAGCACATGTATGTGGCACTGCTGAAGCGACCAAAATCAAACTGCCAGTGTATATGTACTTCAGTGGGACTGTGGGATGGGGTGGCTGGGAGGGACGCAGAGTCCTCTGGAAGAGGGGAAAGGACTACTGAATACACGGTGAGCCATTCAGCCCAGTGCTTTAGAATTGCACTGGGAGCTTCTTATACAGGTGTCTGCAAGAGGGACCTGGGATCTGGATGTGCCAAAGCCTCAGGAGCCGCTGATATACCGACAGTATACCGGATTTCCCCTCAGTTGCTGCAGGGTCAGGGCTTGTAAAGAGGAGATGGAAACACTCCATGCTAACATGGAGTCTGCTGTGAGGATTAACCGACATGGGGATGGAAAACTTGTGGCTGCCTGGGAGGAACCAATACCTGAGATCGTGTATATTGTGTGCTTTCAAAGCACACTCTGCACCTGGTGTCCTCAGAGCAGGACTGTGGAGTGTTAGGAGGACATAGAATGCCTGGGAAGAGATTTTGCTTCTGGAATCACATCTGGATGAGGCTGTCCTGAGCCCCTGATCAGAAGGCTGGGCATTGTTTTGTACCAGAGATGGTGCTCAGGGAAGTGCTGGGCACAAGGTAAAGATCCTGACTTACTAAAGATCTTGGCTTTAGTTGTGACATCCTGCTAGGGATAGTGTCTTAGCCAAACCTGCTGGAAGGGCTACATTTGTGGAGTATCTTTTATGTGTTCATATTTATTATTTCACGTTCATATTTATAATTTCACAGAATTTGCATAGCAATCCCTAGCCCTGTTATATAGAGAGGCCTGGCATTTTGCTTAAGGCCACACAGGAGAAGCGGATCTCTGGGCCTTCTGCTGCCTGCACTCTTGGTGTTTTCTGGGCCTTGGAAGGGGGAGCAGAGAAGGGGTCTGGGCTCCTCAGACACCCTTGGTGCAACTTCAGTCAGTTGATCCTCCTAAACTCATGCATGACTGGGCCACTGTTTTCAGTCATTTTTTTTTTTTTTAATGAAGAGTTTGAGTAACATTCTTTTGGAAACTCCAGTTTACTCCACCTGCAACAGACAGAAAAACAAGTAAGGAAGTATTCAGCAGGCACCACGTGTCCCCATAGTGAGGGGTGTGGATGAGAGAACTGAGGCGCCTTAGTGCCACATTCACACCAGGGAATTTGTCTCCTCCTAGCCCTGTGGCCAAGAGTCAGGGACAGCAAGGATAGGAATCTCTTTGATGGGGGTCGGGCCTTCTCCAGTGTATAAGTGAGCTAGAAAGTACCTCCATCTTTAGGGCCTTTGCCAGGCCTCATTATACATCTCTTTTCACTTTGAATTGCTGTAGGTTGAGTGTATGAAGCTAGCTGAGACCTCTGTGTTTCTGAGTTCACCCAGCTTGAAGACCCTCCACCATCTGGGAGAGCAGGGGTGTGCTCTGCAGTACCCTCTTTTGGCCTGGAGAGGCTGATCCAGCCATGCCCATCAGGTGCTGCTATCCCTACTGCAAGTAGGGGATTTGGGGCTGAGATACCAGTCTGCCCTCTTACCTCTCATTTTGCCTAAAATGAGGAAACTGAAGTCAAAAGCAAGAGATGGCTTTCTTTGAGGATCCCAACTAGTAAATGGCAAAGGTGGGAACTCCTGAGTATCAGTCCAGCGAGCTTCATGTTCAGAGGGAGTGGAGGAGAAGATTGGATGACCTTGAACGCCATAGACCCCTGTGGGGTCTCACTGTGAATCTAAGCCTGCAAGGCCTCAGGTTTGCTTCCCTGCTGGATCACCAAATACCTTTGGTTATCACCCTGTGTCCTGCCAGCTTTTGAATTTTCAAAAGTCCGGGAGTCCTGTAAGCCTGCTTCAGCACGGGCATGCTGATCAACCCCCAGCAAGTTTCCAGGCCCTTCCAGGAGGCTGAGGTTTCTCTCAAGGTCAGCTGCTGCCACCTGCTTTATGCTGAAGCCACTGTATTCCGAGTGTCCCGACTCAACTGGCCTCTGAAATCACATGTATTATGTCCCCACTCTAATTGGCACTCATGAAGGCATTCTCCGGGTAGATCATGCAGGCTTTGACAGCCCACAAAAAGGACAAGAGAGGGCTGCCATGCCCACAGTCACCATGCCCTCTGCAGAGGGTTCCTTTTATCCCCAAGGGCTCTGCAGACCCTGGTGGTGGAGGGGCTGCAGCGAGGGGAGCCAGGCCCATTAACAGTGGCCCAGTACTCCCCTGCTGGCTGCAAACAATGCCTGCCTGCCTGCCTGTTAAGTCCTTGGAAAATGGCTCATTAAATGTGAAAGCCAGGGTCAGGGCAGGCACCTCGGGTGGCCTGCAGTCTGCACCCTTCTCTCAGCTGTCAGTGGCTCTGAGGGCCGGGCTGGCTGGCCTTGGTTGTGTGTGTTCTTTGGGGGTGGGGGCACCTGTGGGCTTTTTCTCCTCTTCTTTCCAAAAAAGCTTAGCTGGAGATGCCTTCTTAAGAGTGCTTTCTGGAAAGGGTTGGGTCTTGCTCCTGACCAGGACTCAACCACTGCCATATCTACTACCTCCTGCTGTCCCTGCATTGGTCCTAGTGATTCTCTACATCTCTGGCCATGATTCATGGTGACCCTACCCTCTTGGTCTTCTGGGGGTTCCTTGACCCTTCTTTTCTTCATGGGGTTCTCAATAGAAAAACTAACAGGAAACATAGTTACAGTGAATTTTAGGTGTTATGGGTTTGGTCTAGAATGTCCCCCCAAAGTCTCATGTATTCAAAGGCGGGGCTTTTAGAAGGTGACTGGATCAAGGGGCACCGTACTCATCAGTGGATTAATGTATTGATGAGTTCATAGCTAAATATGCTGGTAGGATGTAGGCCTGGTAGGAAGAGATGGGTTACTGGGGTGTGCCTTCGGAAGGTGTATCTCCCCCGACCCTCCAACTGCTCTATCCCCTCTCTGCTTCCTGGCTGTCTTGAGGTAAGCAGATTTTTTTTTACCATGCCATTTCTGCCTTGGGGCCAGCTGGCCACAGACTGAACCCCACAACTATGAGCCAAATTAAACATCATTTTTCCTTTAAGTTCTGGGCATCAGTTTTTTGTCCCAGTGGTGAGAAAGCTTGCTAAGATATTAGGTAAGCAATGCAAAAAGAATTTAGTATTTGTATATTCTACATACTGTAGTGGACATACTTAGCCTAAAAATATTAGTCCTTTATTTGAAATTCAAATGAAACTGGGTGCCTTGTATTTTTGTTCATGAAAACTAGCAATAGGAAAGGTTTGGAATAATAGGGCTGGACCCAAGAGCAGTGACCACCTGTATTCTGCAGCTACTAGCATCTGCAAGACCAGATCTATTTATCAAGGCCCTAGAGTCTGTAATAAATATTACAAATGTGTGTTCTGTTTTGGTCAGTTTGGACAGGGTTGAGATTCTACCTTTCTAACAAGCTCCCAGGGCTGTGCTGCCTGTCTAGGGGCCATACTTCAAGCAGGAACTAGTACAGTGAACATAGGAATCACAGAGGTGCAGAGAAGTGGGTTCAGAGGACTCCTGCCTGGGCTCACCCCACAGTTGTATTTGTCTGAAGGGCCCATAAAAGCTTACCAGATGATCTAATTTCTAGGCAGACAAGAACCACTGTTTTTGGCTTTTAGCAATTTCCCCTGTTCTTGCTGGCCTGAGACCTCTGGGTTTTTCTAGGTACAGGATTTATCCAATACACAACTCTAGGAGGTGCTAGTCATGGAGATGGTAACCCTTTGGAGCTGGGTGTGCTGGCCACAACTGTCCTGTGAATCAGAAAGCCTCCCTTTGACTTCTCTTTGAGTACTGTGTGATTTAGACAAGTCATTTAATGTCTCTGAGCCTCAGGTCCATTCATAAAGGGATAGAGGAGTGAAGAAGAGCTTTGCTTCCTGTCCTAATAAAAAGCCGTAAGATTATCAGATGAGATGAGGGCAGAGAAGAAAATGCATCCAGCATCATGCTCTGTGGCCAAGAAGTCTCAGCTAGTATCAGTCCACACTTACTGAGACACCCATGCCCCTGCATTGTGAGAAAACTTGTCTTGTTCATCACAACCCCAGAGTTTAACTCAGCACCCATATTCCCCATGACACACGGAGACTTTCAAAGCCACCAGTGAATCAATGTGTGACTACAGCACAATCCCAGACACTGGGGATTGGCGGGCGGGGGGGGGGGGGGGGACCTGGGATGGCCGCTGATCCCTGTGGATACTTACCTTGTGCCAGACCCTCTGCCAAGCCCTTGGTTGTTGAATCTTCATACTACTGCTGGGAAGCAGGTCCTATCAGAAATGTAAGCAATTTGCCTGGGGCACCATGACGTGGAAGTGCCTGAGCTGTGTTAGGACCCAGCAGTTACACTCTGAAATGATGCTGCTTTCTCTTATAGGGGAAGAGCCACAAAACATGGGGGAGGAGAGGGCAGAGTTATGGTACAGGGGATGGCATGGCTCACTACAGTGGTGTGGGGTGCCCTACAGAGGCCAGGAGGAAACTCAGTGCTGGGAAAGTGGGACAGACACAAGTGCCAGCTGCCTGCACTGCCCTGAATGGACCCCACTTTGCAATGGGAAACCAGGCACATGAGATGGCACTGCCCTCCTTTGATGCCCCTGAGCAGGGATAGCTGCTCATGCTGGGGAAGAAAAAAGAATCAGACCTGGCTTCATAGAGGTGGAAGCCTCCCAGCTGCCCTTGCGAGAGAAGTAGAAACAGGAGAAGCACAGGCAGATCAGATTCCCAGAGGAGGTGGGAGCACATCAGTGAAGTACAGAGACTCTTGCCTTCCTCACCTGAAAGAGTGAGCAGTTGAGGAACCTCAGGAATCAAAGCACTGAATATCTTTACTCTTGGGCAAGTACCTTTACCACTCCGAATCTCATTTTTCTTATCTGTTGTATGGAGTCAGTCCTGGGCCATGTAGGATATCGAGAAACATCCCCGGGCTCCCTCTTGAGTACCAGTAACAGCCCTACTTTCGAGGTTGGTGACAACAAAAACTGGCTCCAGTTGTGCTAAATGTCCCCCAGGAGACAACACTGCCCACAACTGCAAACTAAACTACCAGACTTTGGCTTCCTTTTAGGCTGAATTTCATTGATTTGTGCATTTTTACATTAATACATGTGACAGATATTTATTAGTAGTCACAGAGCTTTGGTGCCACATGCTAGCACTGAGAAATTCAGAGGTGAGCAAGGCAGGTCACCTGTCTTTCACTCAGGGAGAGCGCGAAAGCAGGCCTCTGCCATGGCTTGGGAGATGCTACCTTTGGAAGCTCTGGGAACATCAAAGAGAGAGCACAGGATGGCTTGAAGGGTAGCTTTGCAGGTGCCAGAAAACAAGGGCACACAAGTGACATGATTTACTTCCCTGTTCAGCTGAAAAGATGTACAGAAATTTGTCTCCCAGAGGGGCAGTTACTTTGTGTTGACATTTGTAGTCGCATGACTGGGGCCTGCTAATATGTCCTCACAATGTAGAGGACAAGTAGGTTTATTAGTCACTTCATATAAAGAGATCTGTTGCTTACAGCCAAGTTGCCAAGTGGAATGTGTTCCCATCTCAGGTCCCTGGAGCCTGGATGATTGGGCTGGGGGTGTGGACTGGAAGAGGCGCATATATCCTAGACAAGAAGCTGGGAAAGCATTTTGTGTGCTTCAGCTGTAGACTTGGGCTTCTAGGCCTTCAGAAATAAGGCTGTTCATTGTACTTTGGAGAAAAACAAAATAGAAAATAGTTGTTACACTTTTATAGGGTTAAGAAAGGGAAAGAAAGCAAAGAAGAAAAAAGAAAATGTATGTTGTGTATTCCAATATCAGCCATTCTTTGAAAATCTTGATATAGCTCTTTTTTGCCAGTTTGAATCTATAACTTACTATTTCTGGTGTTAAAATCCAGTCTTGGTGATGCATGCCTATAATCTAACTCTGGGAGGCTAAGACAGAAGGACTGCAGGTTTGAGCCCTGCCTAGGCAGCTCAGTGACTTCTTAGGACTCGTTCTCAAAATACTATCTAACTAAATAACTAATTAATAAAATTTTTAAAAGAATTGAATATGTAGCTCATTGCAAAGGTCGTGTGTTCCATCTCTAATAGAAGAAAAAGGAAAAGAAAAAGCCCCATCTCTGCATGTTTGAACAGTCTAGAAAATAAAGTGAAAGGAATGATTTTCACTTGCCAAGGACTGAGCAAAAATGAATTATACTAAAAATCCAAATAGACATCATAATAATAACTCTAAAAAGACAATGACTATGAAAAATAAGCAACCAGGTTTTTTTTTTTCTGGTACTTGGAAAAAGAAATCATGTAGCCTATTATATTCTGGGCAAGTAGTCTACCACTAAACTACAACTCAGGCCTTTAAAAATTTTTTAAATTTTAAAATTTTGAGACCGAGCCTTGTTAAATTGCCCAGGCTGTCTGAAACTTGCAGTCTTACTACTTCAGCATCCTGAGTAGCTAGAATTATACAAGCAACTGATTTCTGAGTGTCTGCTGTCTGAACACCTAAATCTTTGTGACTTTCACCAGATCCCTGCAAGTAGATCTCACTATCCCATTTTACAGGTGAGAAACAGAAGCCTGAGATTGCTCACAAGCAAGTTCTATGCAGGCGGATTCAAGTTTTGTACTGAGAAGACATGTGAAAAATAAGCAGTGTATTGAATTTTTTATAAGGTTAAATTTATCTCTCTTAAGGTGTTGTCTTTTATTCTGAGAGTTACATTCTCCCAAGACTTTTGGTAGGAAGATTCACTCAGTGTTTTTTATGATAATGATAGAGTCACTAAATGATGGCAACATGAAAAATTTGGTATCCTGCTGCCTTCAAAAGACATATTTGTAGATGGGCATGGTGGCTCACGCCTGTAATCCCAGCACTCAGGAGGCAGAGACAGGAGGATTGCTGAGTTCAAGGCTTGCCTGGGCTACATAGTAAACTCAGGGCCAGTCTGAACTACAAAGTGAGACCCTGTCTCAAAAAACAAAAATACATATTTGTAGGCCTGTGAAATTTCTAAGTTTAATTTCCTCTTGAATGGGATGCTCAGGTCACACAGCCAGACTGAGAACAGCCCCTGTTGCTGTGTTCTGTGGGAGGCAGCCAATGTCCCTACTTCTGTGTGCTCTGGCTTTCTCATCTTTTTTGCTTAGGATTGTGGATTGTCAGAGAGTAAGAATGAGGAGGAGAGAGCAGGGAAAATGATAAGTGGCAACCCTTAGGGCAGCAGTGATTTTTAAAGAAAAGATTGTGACTGTTGAAAATTGCTGAAGAAGATCGTACAGTCCAAAAGGCACATGCAAATTATATGTAAATCACATATGGCCCTCCTATTTCATAAACTGGATGTACCCCTTGGGAAAATGCTAATGGAGACTAGTGGTCTCTGGCATGCCTTCCTTGGTGAGGGCCTAGAGAAGAGTCTGGGCCTAATGTATTTTTCTGGCAGTATTCAGTGATCTTTATTTTTATCCCCATTCCTCATCTCCATAGTCCTATGGCCGAGCCTGAGAGGACTCTTCCAGTTCTATGGTATATGGGGTAAGGAACATGGCTGGAGACCTCTCACGGCTCCAGTAAGTTCTAGAATATCCATGTATGATTCTTCTCCAGTAAGGATCCTGGTGTCCCAGCCCAGACTTATCCTGAGGGGGAAAGACTGCTTACAACACACCTTCTCCAACTTGGGTGCAATCAGAATCCTGTGGAGGGCTTGCTATGTCAAAGATTGCTGGTGAGTGGGACTGGAGAGTCTGAATTTCTATTAAGTTCTCAGGTAATGCGGCTAGTTTGAGGCCACAACTTGAGAATGATTGGTCCAGAACAAATAGTACAATTCAATGTGTGTTTTACTGGTACTGTTTGTTACCAGTCTGGACACAGGTACAGAAATTGAGAATAACACTGTGAAATCTTTAATTGAAGTTTGTGCTTGCTACAACAACCAAGCATATGATTATTTCCCCATCAGATCATTTGTATTGTATTTTACAAAGGTATTAGTCCATGATGATATGGTAGTTAAAACAAGTCTTTTGCCCCTGATAGGAGTTTGGAACCTGGCCAGGAGGACCCAGACTAATGGCCAAGGTTCAGGGTAACCTCAGGCGGGCAGTTGGAACACCTACAGAGAAATGAAGGCACAAAGCCTCCAGCCAGCTTGGGCATCCAGCAGACTGGCCCTAGAACTCACTTGGAAACACTGGGTAAGGATAGGGTCTTGGTTGTTACAATTAATAGTGGGGTAGAGAGGAAAACTGGCATTTAATGGCAGAAGGGTGGGCATAGGCACAGTAAGGAACTGTCCTACTCAGAATGCCAGTGGAACAATAGCTGGAAAGGGCAGAGCCAAGGAGCTGGCCTTATTCCAGACTCCCTGCCTTCTCTTTGGGATAGGGGAACAGAGGCACAGAAGGAGACAAGTATGAGATTGGCTAAATCCTGAGAATGCCTAATGGTACATGGTAACCTTGTGTGTGTATGTGTCCTCAATGGGTCCTGTGAGCTCTGGGGTGGCTGAAACATTGCTGGTCTCATATTAGTACCTCCTGCTTAATGCAAAACTAGTATACTAAACCTCCAAAGTAGAAAAAGGATGGATTGTCAGGAAAATTTCTTTTAAAGCGTTAGTTGTTAGAATCCCTGCTTTGTAAAAATTACAAAAATGTAGTCCATTTGTGTAGTGTAAGACATACCTGTTTTTACCAAGGAAGGAGACCAAATTTAAAGGTGGTAGGATTTTTAGACTGCTTTATAAATAACTTCAGAGTTTTGACAGCAATAAATACTACACTAAGAGGTTCTTACTGAAAGGGCTCTGGCCTGTTTAGGGATTTGGCAGATTACTTAGGCATGAGGCCTCCCTACCATCTACCCTGGGCAAGTCCTTTCCAACAAGGAAAGAAAGTTCTGAGAATCAGACCCGCCATCTTTGCAGATACTGGTGACACTTTGCAGACTTTTCATGATGACAGTGTGGGAAGTCTTTAGTTGTCTTGTGCCTTTGGGCATCGGAGGAGGCTACAGGCTCTTCAAGCTCTGAGTCATAGTATGTGATGCTTAGAAGGGCTTAGTGTTCACCAACACCTTATTTTAAAGAGGTGGAAACTGAGGCCCTGCAGGCCCCAGAATCTGCCTGGAGTCAGGCCTGTGTTAAGGCAGGCAGCCTGGCCTTTTGTCGAAGGCTTACTGTGTAATTAATGGGATTTGGAGCAATTACAGGGACAGTAAAGCCCCTCGTTTGTTTCCCATGCCAGGCCTGAGATTCCTAAGGAGGGTGGAGTGGGAGAGCAGAGGAAGGTGGGAAGGAGGTGGCAGATAGTTGGCAAATCACTTCTTGCCAAGCCTGCTTGGTGGAGCACTGGCTCGCCTTTTATGCTACCTTCTTCAGAGGACTCTGGTGCAAAGGGCATATCTGTTCCTGACACCCCACCCATTTCCCTTTGCAGCTCGTTCTGGTTGGATTTTAATGCTGAGCTCTAAAGTACCTGCTTTTCTGTATTTTTGCAATCTGCACTACCTAAAAGGTGTGCATGGTTCTAGGGAGGGGAACCTTGGCTTCAGGCCTGTGCTTGTTCCTTGCTGTGCCCAAGTACTGTTGCCAGGCTGGTACTGGTCACTGTTTGGAGGCTGGCAGAGATCTTAGAGTTACATGAATTCTATGTCAGGGCTGCTAGGGACTTGGATACTGGGGTGTTTATTACGTCAATAATGTTTCTTAAAAACCTGCTGCTCCCAACCACTATTGCTAACTGGAGATACAAAAAGTACCAGGGATGAGTGACGATGATAGTTTCACAACAGTATGAATTAATGTACTTAATGTTACTAAATTATACACTTAAATGTGCTTAAAAGAAAAAATTCTATATTGCAATATATCCATCACAACAATAACAACAAAAATATAACAAAACAGACCACAGTCCTGCTTGCCAGGAATAGCTGGTGTTTTGTGAATTGCCCTAACTGTGGCTCAGAGCCTGGGCTGTGGGGACTCCTGGCTATGTGTGGGTCAGGAGGAAGCTTAGGAGGGGGCCTCAGGAGGCTGGGAACATTCTGGGCAGGCCAGGGAGGTCCTCCCATCCGTGTGTTCATAAAAGGTAACTATGTAGCAGAGGATGTAACTGTCCCTTAGCATCTTTTCTTGCTAACATGTGATTTTGAGGCATTGCTGATACAGGGACTGGGCTCAAACTTGAATTTCTATTTGGAACTAATTTTGTTCACAGAAAATTGTAGTTGGAAAACCCTGGGGTTGCAACCATGGTGACACTCTGAGCTCAGGCTCTGGTTTTCTTCTTTGCAGAATGTGTTTCTGAGCATTTCTTTTTCAAACTTCACTGAGGGGTCTACAGAGCATCATCTTTAGCTCTGCCATATTTCCTGTGGGTAGGCTACAAATGCTTATCCCACCTGGGGGCAAAAGGGAGCCTGGAAAAGTGACTGAAGCTCTCTGAACCTCCATTTTTTTCCCCCTGTCCCCATAGGTGGCTCCCATAGAAGGTGGGGAGAGCATTTAGCTATGGCCTGTGTGGACACACTCTCCTTGATTATCATCCTCAAGTATCTCATTCTGTCTTACAATGAACCATGAACTGTTATTGAATGTGTTTTCAATGTTCATACACTCTCCACTCAGAGTCCATAACGTGGGTACATATGCCCACCACTTTGACTATGAAGTTTGTTTGCAAGATCACTGTCTCAGTGGAACTTTCTTTACCCACAGCAAACTCCCACTCCAGGAATCTTTGACTGGGGAGTTGTCCCTAGGATCTGTTTGTCCTGTATACGAGGTCCCTAACAGCTATTAACCTTTTCATTTTGTAACCTTAGCTCTGGCCTCTTCAGATGGCCTCAAGTCCTGATGGCTGCACCTAGCAATAGCCACTCTGGTAATTACATGGATTTCAAATTGTTCCCCACTTTATGTCCTTAAAGCAATTTCAGAATCAATTTGAGGTTTGTCAGGGAGTGGTGACAGTCCTGCTGGTCTGGAACAGCATGCTGGGCCTGCTTAGCCCTTGTTCTAATTCTAGTGGCAGGCCCTGTGCACCTGGGGAGCAGGGGCACTGTCCTCTTCATAACTCAGGGGGGAAAATCAATCTGTCAATCAATGAGAGCACACCTAATTAAAGGTAAGAAAGGCTCTGGGCACTGCAGCCCTCTCTGCAGTGTCAGGTCTGTACAGCACATACCAGCTTGTACAGCACATACCAGCCTTGTCTGAAATAGAATTCAGATACAGCAAAGCCCTCTTGTTTAATAAGTT
This sequence comes from Thryonomys swinderianus, assembly GCA_004025085.1. NCBI lineage: Eukaryota > Metazoa > Chordata > Mammalia > Rodentia > Thryonomyidae > Thryonomys > Thryonomys swinderianus. The sequence goes on along the minus strand of PVIC010022344.1, from coordinate 12,203 downwards.
CCAGAGTATGGGACCCCTTCTGAGGAGGCAGTCTTCAAATGGAGTTAAGCAATTACTGTGGTCAAAGTGGATTGAGCACACATGGAAAAAGGACTTAAAGCTGCCCTATCTATGTACATCAGGCACACTGTACTGAACTAGAACCCTCGATTCAGATAGCCTAGCTCATGCTCTTTGTGGAGGCTGCTGCATGCAGTGCAATGTGTGTGTGGACTTTGGAACAGATTTCCTGGCTTCATTCCTAGCCTTGCTACTCACCTCCTGGGGGATTCTGGACTGAGTTGCTGCAAGATCTTCATCTGTCCAATAGGGATGGTCATTGTTCCAACCTCTGGAATCTGGGAAAGATTATTTTAATAGGTGCATATTAAAGGCTTAGAATGGTATGTGGCACATAGTACCTTGCTCCTCTTACCACAGAGCAATTTTCCTAGCAAAGGAATTAGTGAAGTTACTCTTGATTTTACAAGGAGTAAGATAAGTTTATTTTTGGTTTCACCTTTCAAAAAGGATATAGGTGTCTAGAGGAATGAGTTAACCCAATTTCACAGAACAGAGTGGAAGCAGAGCCCAACCTACAATGGAGGCCTTATCACTTGAAGTTGGGACCAACTGCCATGTGAGTCATGGAACTTGTCCTCATCTATCTGGGCTCTACTTTGTTGCCCTGCTCCCATCAGGATCCCTGAACTGTGATCTCCACTCTTATGGCATGCCTTCATCTGAGCTCTTCCACCCTTACCTCTATTCTCAAGGCTAAGATCAACTCAAAGCCTCACTCCTAGAGAAGTACTTGATATTTTAACAGCCTCTAGGAATGAATTTGAAGAGTATCAGGAACTTGCTGACAAGTTGCAGATGTATTTGGGAGGCAGAGGCAACCCCTGGCTTTTATTTTCAAACCACATGGCGTTTTGCCTACTTTATCTTTACTTCCAAGTGACACTTCCTTGTAGCTCCCAGAAATTAAAGGAACCTGGGATCTGATCAAAGGACAGTTGGGAGGTTGGAGAGCCTTGGCAATTGTGAACTCACTGCCTGCTTTGGCTCTTTGTGTTTTGGGAATTTTAGACAGAGCTGTTAGGACGGTCTTAACTTCTGCACAGAAATGAAGAATCAGGTCTAGAGGCAAGAGCAAAGCAGTGAGAGCACTGGCTATGGAAGCATATGAAAGCCAAGCAAATCAAAGGTGCACACTGTACAGTGATTGCAAAGTGGTCTTGCACAGATACACAAGATTTCTGGGCAAGGTTTCTGTGAACCTTGGACTCTGGGGTTGCTGGGGAGACTCATTCTCAGTGAGTCCGGGCCTGAGGATGCAGTAGCAGACCAGATCTGAAGAACAGAACTGTGCATAATAGTCCACAGACTCCTGCCTGTCCACAGCTTCCCTGGGACTTGCTCAGCCTCCAGCAGAACTGAAAAAAATCAATGACAGAGCCTGGCTTTTGGGAAAAGACATTTGTGAAGAATGGTTTGAAGTTCAGAAGGGAACTGTCTTAGTTACTTTTCTCTCATTGCTGAGACACAACACCTTATACCCAAAGTTAAAGGAGGAAAGGTTTTTAATTTGCAGAAGTTTCAGACCATAATCTCTGAGTCCAAGGTAGGGTAGCTTGGCAGACAGGCATTGCAGAGAAGTTCAAGGCAAGCATAAGACAGCAAAAGCAACAAGGGATCTTAACAGTGTCTTCCTGCCCCTTTTTATCTTTCTACACTACTTAGGGCAGGTAACAGTCACACCCTTAGTCCTAGTGGCCTTGAGCCTAGAACTGCACTATGAGTCAATTCTAGCATACACATTCCAGATACAGCCACCTTTGAATAAGCCCCACCTAGGATCACATGAGGCTTTGGGGGACATCTAGACACCAGCTGTTACAGGCACATCCATATCCAGCTAGGCCATGTGAGCTCACCAGGGGGAGTGGACATCGATCTGGCCTGCCTCCTCCAGCACTGTTATCGAACATGCCGCTGAGTGTGAAAACTTATTATTTTACCTACTGGCCTTAGAGTTCTCTGGGGAAGGAGCTGGTTTCATTTAAGAACTACCTTGATAGGTCATCTGGGTGAGAGATGAGGCCTTGAGGGCATGAGCAGAAAGAGAAAAAAATATCCACAGAGAGGAAGTCTTCTGTGCAAATGTCAGCAGCAGCTGCAGTGAGTAGGAGGGAAGGAGGGCAGGGCCTGAGTTAGTGGACATGGCCAAGGGGATGTCAAAGGTCAGGAGCCATCTGCTCTTCAGTTTCAAAGGCCTGCTGGCCCTTCCCCAGGCCCCATACTCGGCCTGTGTGTCCAATGCTGGGGCCAAGGGAGGGGCTGCTCTCCTGTAAGGGCTAATAAGGCAGAGCTGCAGGAGCAGTCTCAACCCATGGAGGGGAGGGAAGGGGAGCTCTGGAGACAGCAGAAGCGGAGTTGAGGTAAGGAAGAGAATTCTCAGAACTCTCAGGGCTGGGTGTGGGCTTCCTCATGGATTGGATTTGGAGCCCGTCTTCTTTGGATGGCTTAAAAGCTGTCTGAAGAATCCCCTGAGCTGTTACCTCTTGAGCTCTACCATCGAGTTGGCACGAACTGCTGACTATCCTCCAGGCTGGATGGTGTGCCCTCCTTGCTCTGGGTAGCTGATGAGAGCACTCCCCCTCACTATCCTATCCCTTGTCTTTCCAAGCCAGCAACTGCTATCACAGAGGTGGAGCCTCACCACAAGCAGGCAACATAATCTGAGGTCTAGCAGAAGACACCCAATACTTCCTGCCCATTTCTCCACATTTTCCATGACAGTTGGCCCTGTGTCCTCGGCCCACATGCCCACAGTACAGGGCCTCACAGTGCTGGAAGGCAGACAGTTCCACCCTTCAATAACTGTGCTTGTTGGGAAGTTTGTAGTGAGACAAAGCCAGATTCTGAACCCCCTCTCCTAGTCCTTTCCAGTTTTTCCAGCCACTTGTGGCTTTCTGCATTGCTCTGGTACTTGTATAACAAATAGCCCCAAGTGGCTCCTGTCCTCTGAGTTCTTTTCTGTCTGAACATTGCATGCCTGCCCCTTATCCCCTTCCTCATCTATCGTGGTGCTTCGGTGCCCAACCAGAGACCGATAACAGCATTCCTTGTTCACACCAAGTAAATAACCACATTGGGTTCTCAGAGGGTTCTTGCAGTGGATGGTCAAATACAGTGTTTTTTAATTTTTTGGAGACTTCTTAAAATCTATGTGCAGACCGGTGTCTGCCAACATCCTCTAGAGGCGGTGTCAGCCTAAGAAGGCCCTTGCTATGGAGCAAAGCGACCTGTGTGCCCTGGATGCACCCTGCCTTGGTAATGGCTCCAGTCCCCTCTGCGAACTCCCAGCCAGCTCTGCCTTCTGCTGCATCACAGCAGCCTTCTAGGCTTATCTGTCACATGGGCAGAGCAGCCACTGCTGAAATCATGTTGCCCAAAAGGACCTAAGCGTGGCCTCTGTTTCTCTCCTCAACAATTTCCTCCACTCATTTCCTTTCTGGTGTCTTAGTTGGTTTTTCTGTTGTGATGGCTCTGGAGGCGGTTAAGTCCTAGAGCACTGGCTTCTGGTCAGGGGCTCCATGTAGCAGGGGGCATCTCGTGGTAAGACCAAGCAAGTGTGCTACCATATCTCAGGCCTCTCTTCCCCTTCTTAGAGAACTGTTCATACCCTCGCAGCAGGACACACAAAGTATTTGGCAAGCACAACACTCACCTTGACACTAGGATGCATGCCAAAGGATGAGAGATGGAGTTGGTGCTTGGTAGCCACAGGCCACAGGCCATATCCAAGAGGAGGTCTACATCTCTTGCAGACACCTCCAAGGCTCCAGAGGGTCTGACCCAAGCCCAGTTCCATTTCATCCTCCTAGTGAGCATGTAAACAGAATAATTCATGATGCCAGTGTTTCTGACTTCTCACAGGGATGCTAGAAGGCATTGATATTTGGCTATCTTTTATGCCACTTGCAATGACTTTTCACTGAAGGGGACAATACTACTTGGGAATTTAAAACATCCAGTGATTATCCGGGGAGGGAGTGATGCCTCTATCTAATAGCACCTTGTTCATTGGGGTGAAGGGAGATAACTATAGTTGCTGGCTCTATGCCAGCAAGGGCAGCCCATTCTCATCCCAGAAGAATTTCCTTGGGAGCTGGGGCCTGGGGGGCCAAACAGGAAAGTCACAGAGGCTAAATATCTGATCTAAATAGGGCTTCTGTGGAGAATGGGACCAGGGAAGGACCCTGGGTCCCCACACACACCTATAGCAATCCCTAAAGCAAATCCAAAAGTAAACACAGTGTGGTATTAAGATAGGCTGGTGCTGGAGTGTGTGGGTGGGAATGTTCCAGGGATTTCTGTTGTATGACTCAGTATTGTCACCTCCTTTGAAATATTTCAAAATTGCATAAAAGTGTAAGTGAATGTGGGACAGTGTGCACCGTGTGGCACTGTTTGGGTAGAAAAAAGAACACTTTGAACATGCTGGCATACACATCTATGTCCCCTGATGGACCCATATACCACAGAGGGCAGAGGTCCTCACTGCAGGAGACAGAGACTTTTGTATTCTTTGTCTTTTCCTGCTTTTCAGATGTTCTACTGTGTGACTGTATTATCTAATTTTTACAAATAACATTAAGCCAGGGCCAGGGATTTAGCTCAGTGGTTCCGGTGTCTCCTAGCAAGTGCAAGGTTTCAAGTCGGATCCCCATACCACAATGCCAGTCATGATGGCTCATGTCTGTAATAACCACACTCGGGAGGCAGCGACAAGAGGATTGCTCTGAGTCTGAGGCTTGCCTGGGCTACGTAGTGAGCTCAGGGCCAGCCTGAACTACAAAGCAAGACCCTGTCTCAAAAAACCAAACCAAACCAAAACCAAACCTAAAAAACATTAAGCCAGATGTGGTGGCCCAAACCTATAATCTCAGCACTCTAGAAGGCTGAGGCAGGAGAATCACAACCTGGGCTACTTAGTGAGTTAGCAAGACCCAGTCTTAAAATAAAAAGTAAAGGAAATGAGGCTGTAGCTCACTGCAAAAGCCCTGGGTTCAATCTCCTATACAGTACTGAAGAAAAATGAAATCCAAGTCTTAGGATGAATAGAGAAGAGGAAAACAAAAGAAGAAAACTTGGAAGACTAAAAAAGGGAGGCAAAGAGAGATTAGGCTTCTTAATGCTAGAAGTCAGCCTGGCACTAAGAGGTAACAGGTGGCAGAGTCACTTCAAACCTCTCCCAGTGATGAGCCCTTCCTGGAAACAGCCGTTTACTAGCATGTGTAGTCTCAAGAGCTTTTTTGGAGGTGCTGACTCTGTGCCTCGCCCTGGGGTTCACCCTGTCATCTCCTGTATTGCAATGGGAAAAGGGTGCCCAGGGCAGTACCTTACTACTCAGTTGATAAAGTTGTGCAGATGACAAGGAGGAGAGGGAGTAGCAGGATACTGGGTGCAGGGGAAATTGCGAATTCTGAAGAAAGGGATGTTCCAGGTTGAAATTTGGGGAATAACCTAGTCTGCTGGTGTGTGGAACCATGACAGGCTTCCCTGCCATTCCCTTGGGGCTTCTGTAAGATAAGCTAGAACAAATTCTTTGCAGGTGCTGGAGATGGGAAAAATCTTCTCTTCTGCTCAGTGGCACCCATTGAGGGAAGGTCAGCTTTGGCTGCATGGAAGCAAAAGGTGGGACAGCTTGGCAGACATTTGCCCTAACGTGGGGACCCTGTCTGATTTGGAGGTTGGGGCAGATAAGGTCTGGGTCCCTCTGGATAGATTGCAAATCCTTGCAAATGACCCAGGGCTACCGAAGTGCCAAGGACAGCTGGAAATTGTGCTTCCTTCCCAGCACCCACAGCAGAAGAGCTGGCCTGGGGCACCTGTCAAGGGCTCAGGATTTGGAAACCTAAGTTATAATGGGAGCCAAGCAAGAAACAGAAGAGAGAAAAAAAAAAAAGACAAAACCCCAAAACCCACCTGGGAACAGAGCCTGAGGGTGGGGTGGGGTTCGGGATTAATTAAATTAAGTCCTGCTTTGGGGACCAGGCTAAATTTAGCAGCTGCCTCTGCTGCTTGTTTGACTTCCTCCCTGCACATCCCTCCCATCTGCCCATTGTGCTTCCGCAGGTGATTAATTCTGGATTCTGGCTGGCTGGCGTGTGCACACACACCTGCAGATTGCCTAGACCCCTCTGCAAGCTCTGCTAATGCTCTCCCCACGTCCCACAGGGCCATGCACTCAGAAACATTGAGCAACCTGCTCATGCTTCTGCAGGGAGGTAAACACAGCATCCTCCTAATGACTCCCATAGAGGCTACAGCAGTCCATTCCTGGGCTGTGCACCTTAGCAAGGAAACACATCTACCATACACCCAGACCTACACATTTCATTTAATTCTTCTCAATAAAGAGAAACAGTCAGACAGAGACAGAGGGACAGACAGAGACAGAAAAGAAAAGATTGAAAAGCATGTGGTGTTTTGACTGCAGTGACTGGGGCTCCAAGGCTGAGTGCTTGTGCCCCCCAGGAAGAGAAAAAGGATTCCCTTACCACAGTTCCTGCTCTGAGCCTATACTCTGCACCTCTGCTGGAGTGTACAGAGTCCTTCTAGTCTCAGGGATTGTTTTCTGCCCATACTATACCTTACTTTCTAGTCATTCCAAAATTGGTTGGCATCACCACCAACCAAAGTGGTGTCAAAAAGAGGCAACTGGATGGAAAATGACATAAATAAAAGTAAATGCCAGGTGATGTATGGTTACTACAGACTGAACATTTGGATCTTCCTCCCAGATGCATGTGTTGAAACTTGAATCCCCGATGTGATGGTATTTGGAAGTGGGGCCTCTGGGAAGAGAGGACATTCAGATTAGATCCTACAGACAGGCCCTCTGATGGAGCTAATGCTCCCTGAAAAAGAGGAACCTCTGGGTACAGTCATGTGAGAGCATAACTAGAAGCTGACATGGCTAGCACCTTGATGAAAGATTTTCCAGAATTCAGAACTGTGAGCAATGTATTTCTATTTTTTTTTAAAGAAAAAAGGCAGACATTGTGCCAATACAGAAGCTGTCGTGTTGAACAGGGCACAGGTCCTTCCTCAAGGAAATGTCTGTCTAGGGCATGAATGACAGGTGGAGTTGACTGTCTTAGACGGTGTCTGTGAGCATCTGATCCTGAGCTAGGGACAAGAAATGGTAGCAGGGGTCACAGCAGCAGTAGATCTCGATGGAGCCAAGGCAGGGGTGTGGATAAGACAGTGAGAAAGCTTTCTTTTTCTTAATTCATGATTTTGTGTACCATTCTTTGGCATAGTAAGCAGATCCCTTAGCTTTTCTGGTATCATGTAGGTGTCAATTAACAGTTTCATTTTTAGTTGAACTTGCTGGCCCAAGCCTCAGTTTCTCTAGTTTGCAGTTTTAGCCTCCTTCTCCACCCAAGTCTATGCCTGGATATCAAGAGGCAATTGGATGGGCAATGACATAAATAAGGATAAGTACCGCATGATTGATAGTTGGTATAGACTGGAGTTTGGATCCCCAGTGTGGTGATATTTGGAGGTATGGCCTCTGGGAGGTGATGACACTTAGATTAGATCCTGGGCCCCTGCTGCAGAATGTGAGCATCACAGTGTCTCTTGTTTCTGCCCATCCATCTCCTTCCCTCTTCCTGGATGCTTCGTCTAGTCTCTCCAGGCTCAGAGAGAAGAACCAAGCACAGTTCTGGTATAAAACTGAGGCCTTCTGGAAGACAGGCTCTTCCTCTCCTTGTGCTTTATGGGGTCTGAGGACTCTGGAGGGTAGACAGTGAACCATAGCAAAAAGCTCTGGAATCGCAAGGCCTTGTCTCACACCTTACTCTGCCTTTACCGGCACTATGCCCTTAACCTTTTGGTCTTCACTTTCTGCCACAATAAATGGGACAATGGTGCCTTTTCCATAGAGGTGCTACAGTAAGTGCTTAATGTATGGCAATAATTTTTAAGGGGTCGTGTCCCCTATTAGCGTTTTTAATAGCAGAGGTTTGGTGTCCTATGTGGATGGCTTGGCCCTGCCTCCAGACTCCGAAAGCCTTGAGAGGTTCCCCTAATTGCTAGTTTCCCTTTCCTCCCCCTCCCTCCCCAGTGGTACCTTCCTTAGTCAAGAGCACTGGAAAATGACTGCGGTGACTATAATGGCTGTGGTTATGGAGCGGTGCAATATTTTGATTAGTTATAGGTCTATGAATATAAATTATTTTAAAGTACTTTCCAAATTTGCAATGTCATATATAAACATTAAGATAGTTTGCATAGCAACCAAGCCCAGCCCGGCAGATGAGGAGGCTTTGGGTTCCATGTGGGATTAGAAAGCCAGAGTTTCCTGCAGACTTCTTTGTTTGCTAGCTTACCACCTCTGAATTTTCCTTGGTTCTTAATAGCCCAAGGGAAAGAACAGCTTTGTGGGAATAACTTTCTTTACAGGTTCATTGAATCCAGGCCAGCTGCCTCTTTTCCTTCTTCAGAGATGTAGGCAGCCCCTTCCAAGCTCATGTGACCATCAAGAAGGAGAAGTACGAGTCCCCACTGCTATAAAAATTTGGCTGTCCAAGGCTGCTAAGAAGCCAGTTTGCAAGTGACACACCCCACCCCCAGCCCATGCAACTGTCTAAGCATCTGGGAAATGTGCTCTGAAGATGCTGGTTCATCTAGCCAAGGGCTCCCTTGAATTTTGTCTAAAAAGCAGGAAGTAGTGTGGCGATGAAATTAGAGCTGGGGCTGAAGAGATGACACCAGGTATCCCACAGTTTTGACTTTCCCAACTGATAACTATTACTTAAGTGCCTTTTCGCTTAAAGGGTCTGGAGAATGTTCTTTCCACAATCCTCAGGAAGTGATAAGTACTTGCTATATCGGCTTGAGGCCAGGAATTTTGACCTTCAGCCACTGTCTTTTCACATGGCACCTGTATGGAAGAGGCAGAGGGTGCCCTGGTTTTGCCCTACTTGTCCTGGCTTCAGTGGCCTGGAGTATGAGCTGAGGGGCTCTAGTGAGCCAGACTCTCCTGGAGGAGCAGTGGGGGGGCTTGTATATGCTCAGCAGGGAAGGTGTGTACACACAGGGGCATGGGCCTGTGGTGCAGAGCTCACTTATGTCCAATTTAGGGGACATTCTTCTTTTCTCCAGCTATAGGCCCTGTTACCTATAGGGAAGGAAGCACAGGGCATCCCCCCCATGCTCCTTGATGACCCTCAGAACATCATTAAGAGAGTGGTTCTATGCAGCTAATCAGGACTTGCCCTCAGTGAGTGAATCAGAAAGCAGGGCACATCCTCCCTTGGCCCTGCAGCCATCTGGGTAAAGGGTGGAAAATCCTTTCTGGCTACGGAAGCCACTTCCACCAAACCTGTTATCCCACAGGAGCCAAGGGAGGGTCAAAGGGAGCCCCTATTGTTGTGGGGAGCCTTACAGGAAGCAAGATTGCACTGACCTCCTGAGGGTCTGAAGTCATTGGACCTCTGAGCCACCAGCCTCTGGCCAGGGCTCACTATATGGCTAGGGGCGACATGGTGACAACCATGGTCCAGGGGATGGTTTAGGTCTCCCACAGGGACTTTGTAGAATTATTAACAGTTATCATTTATGGAGCATGTGCTCTGTGCTAAATGCACTAAATTAATTACCTTTTTGAAGTTACTCAGTAACATAAGGAAAGTGCTAACCTATGTAACCCAGGTTTTAACAAAGATAGAATCTGAACCTTAGTAAAAATAGGTGTCCAAAGCTCGTATGATCAAAATATATGTTGCATGTTTAATGAAATTTATTACTGTAAAAGATACACTGTCATTAACCTCACCCAAAATAGTCCCTCTTGCTTCAAACACATTTATCCTGTCATTCTAGCCCCTTTCTGAAGCAGTTCTGGAAGTCTTATGAGTGTCTTTATGATTAAAAATATGGTGAACACTGCTGCCACATGCCACTCATCAGAAAGACTTGTAAAAATACTAGTGTGTCCTCATCCACTTCATTCATTGGATCTTCACTGGCACTTCCCCAAAGTCAAAATTACCACAAAAGGTCAACACTTTGAATCAGTTCAGGACAGTGAAGCCTCCGTGACTATCAACTAAAGACATAAAAGAGGACTCCACACAAATGGCCAGTAAATACATGAAAAAGTGTTCAAAATCGCTGGCCATGCAAAAAATAAAAATTAAAACAATACTGAGATTCCACCTCTTTCCAGTAAAAATAGTCATCATCAGAAATCATCCCTCAAATGCTGGCCAGGCTGTGGTGGGGATGGAAAGGAAGTCTTCTTCATTGTTGGTGGAAGTATAAACTGGTACAACTACTATGGGAAGCTGTATGAACATTCTTTACAAAATTGGAAATTCCATTTGACTCAGCTATTCTCCTTCTAGGTATCTTCCACAAAGAAATAAATACACCATATCACAGTGATGTATGCATATCCATGTTTATAGCAACACAATTTGTAATAGCTAAATCTTAGAAGCAGCCTATATGTCCATCAATAGATAAATGGATACAGAAATTGTGATATTTATGCACAACAGAGTACTACTCTGCCATAAAATATAGACCTGAGTCATTTGTAAGAAAATGTATGAGACCATAACATTAAGTAAATAAAGCACACAAGCCTAAATTTTGCATGGTTTCTTTTATATGAGAAATTCAGTTATTGAAATTATATATAGAAGTTAAATTATTATAAATGAAGTACAGTATAAAAGACAGACAGAAAGAAGTTATTATAATCCAGCATAAACAATGTATCTAAAACTACACCTTGATTTAGTATAACAGTCTTGTGTGTTTTATAGTTTTGGCCTATTAATCTGGCTGTTACTAATAATTAGAAGGACTTATAAGATAAATAAATGAATCTGATACTGGCAAAAGGGAAAGTGTGAAGGGGAAGGACAAAAAGAACTGAGATGTGTATGTACATGTACCAATCCCCCACAATGAATATAATCATTATATACTGCAAATGTGTACTCATAAAAATTTAAAAACAGAGAAAAAGAAAATTTCCAGAACTGCTTCAGAAAGTGGGAAGAACCATGGAATGAGTCTATTTGAAATGAGATTTTTTTTAAGTGGGATTAATAGCAATGTGTCTTTACTGTAACAAATTTTTAAAATTTAAACATATATATATATTTTTTTTTTCTTTTCTTTTTTTTTTTTTTTTGAGACAGGGTCTCGCTTTGTACTTCAGGCTGGCCCTGAGCTCACTACGTGGCCCAGGCAAACTTTGAACTCAGCAATTCTGCTGCCTCTGCCTCCCAAGTGCTGGGATGACAGGCGTGAGCCACCAGGCCCAGCACTGTGGTATGTGGTACTGATTGCTGGTGGGCGTGAGTCACCACCCCAGTACTGTTGTATGTGGTTACCAGGAACCTTGAGCTTGCTAGGCAGACGCTGGAACCACTGAGCTAAATTTCTGGCCCAAACATATACTTTTCAATCATCCCATATAAAACACCCCTCCATATTGCTACACAGACATTGAGTTCATTCATTTGAACTGCTGTATACTATTTTATTGGATGAATGTCCACATTGTTTTCAGCCTCCGTCATAAACACTGTGCTTGGTGTGCATTCTGCAAGGACTTTTTCTGTATCCATACATGTCCACGAAAGCCAAATAAGGCCCAAGTGTTTGTCTGTGTGCATGCACATGCCCTAGATGGTATACTCCATGTGAATATGGATTTTTTTTGTATCTTTTTAGTCATGGTTGTATCTTATGGAACTTATAAATATGCTTGGCACATAACAGATATTTATTGAATGAATGCATTTGTAAATACATAATTATGTTTTGTGGAGTTAAAATCATAGCATATTTAGTTTTTGTGGGTGCTTGTGTTTTTTTACTTAACTGAGTGTCTCTCTGTGTCAGCACATGCAGATCTCCTTCATTCTTTCCTTGCTGCATATTATGCAATACTCCTCTAACAAGTCACTTGCTGATAGGTATTTAGTATCTAATTGCTGTGCTCTTACAACTCTGCAGTTAATATTCTTGAACTTTTCTGAAGCACAAATGTGAGACATTAGAAGTGAAGAACAGGACTGGATATGAATTTACTGGGTCTTAGAAAACATGTCTTTATATTATTGCTGTTAGTATTTTATTTAATCACTCTCCAAAGCATTTCCATTCTTTTTTTTTTTTTT